>JAECUM010011428.1:0-53045 GCA_016617855.1 Megalonaias nervosa | reverse complement strand
ACAACATTTTTCATTCAACAAACAACTAACCAGTAACATTTAACAATAACATCAAACAAACTTTTTTTGATAAGGTTGACAACATTGTGAAATCATGTGAGATTTCCACTGATGGAAGTCATGAGGCCATTGATGTACACTACGTTTCCTAGTTAAAGACAAAAGATAGCCATAATGGTCACAGAACCATCGATCTACTTTCTCATCGTTTCTAGAAGAGTTACGATCAAAATAAGTCACTAAATGTTCTAAAGGATATCAAAGACTGCGTTGATGAAGAAAATATACACAATATTGTCCACACACCATGGAATCTGTGCCTTGTAATTTCACATTATTGTATCGTGTCGTCTGGGCATTTCTTCTCATAAAGTCAATGATGTCGTCTTCCAAAGGGGGGTAATCCATACGAATCAAAATACTCCACACAATCCTCTTGAGGGAATTAGACGGCTACCCAGTGGGATCCTGGGAGATGACTGTCGCCTGTGTTGATGACATAAGCTTGATGGTCTTGAGGTTTGCGATGGTTCATCTTTAACACACACGACAGGATTCTAAGAAGCAGTGTACGAAATGTTGTTCAAAAGGTAATAAAGTTCCCAGGTATCCATTTTTTGTTTTGTTGTTTTTTACACAGGTAATTATAAGTCATCAATTAAATTCTGATTTTTTGTTTGAAAATCTCTGTCAAGTAACCGCTTCTTTGCTTCGTCTCTTCACTCTGGGCTAAGAGAACTTCGATGCGATAGATCTCTAGAGTAGTCAATGGTGGGCAAGAATGATCACGCAAGCCTTTATACCACTCATGCAACACTGCCTCTTCCGAGATGAGACCTCAAGCAGCGTCCAGATACTCGTCCAATTTTTCTTCTTGGCTCATCATCAGACATTTATCGTGTTGAATTTGACTGGGATGATTGTTTTGAAATCCACAGCAATCATTCTTGGTCAATTCCGTAATTTTATCACACAGGACACTAAATGTTGTTCTTGTTCTGGCCATCTGGACGTGACCACTACGTCCTCCTCGTCTTTGTCTTCGGGTTCTGCTTTCGCGGTATCCTCCCATTCCATTTCCAAAAATTCTCTACTGTTCAAACAGATGTAAGAGTCTTCCATTGTTTCTAATAGTCTAGAATGACTTCTCTCAGACTGTTGATTTCTATGGTATTATCGAATTTGGCATACACGATGACGTTTACCGTCTCGGTGACAGCTTCTGCAAACTGAAGTTCCACACGCAGATGACCGGATTTTATAGGGCGGAAATGTCCCTCGTCGCTGCCTTGGTCTGAAGTGAAATCAAAGGCCCACAAAGTGTAACCTCCTACATAATCTTCGTACGAAATACCATGACTGGTGTTGGTTCGTACAGGGACAAGTACGATCTCAAGTAATTTTTCTGGACAAAGTTAGGTTCGAAGGGTCTGGTACAAATAGGTCTTGCCGTCGCGACTGACTTCGATCTTGGACACTCTGTAGTGCTTAAACTGGAAAGGACTTTGATCGTGGGCTCCGTTGAGGGCTGCATTGCTGACGATACCAACGATTAAACGTTTGGGTAACTGTCCTTGGAACAGATGATCTTCGATCTTGGATCGGAGTCCTGCAGCAATGGTGAACGTTTTCACTTCTACGCGTCGTATCAGATATTTGGCGGTCGTTCTGCTCAATGCGTGACTGATGTCGTTTCCCGCTTTGGTGACACTTCTACGCGGCGCACGTAAAGTCTGGTTTCTTGGATGATGGTTTTGTACCCGTTGGCATGGGCCACCAAATGGAAAGCGACACTGCTGCGATTTAGTCTCAGGCGAATATCCACTCCGTGGAGCAAATACTTGTCTTGCAACCACATGTCCAAATGCAAATGATCCATCAGTTCTAAACTTCGGCCTTGTAGGATTTTCTTACGACGGTCGTTAAAGCCCACATTGTGAGGATTGTCATCTGCTGTCAGAGCTGTGTCGTTAAACGTGTCTTCGCCTGCTATGTCAGGTTTCCATACCACGCAAGCATTCAGATGAGTGTTCTTGGCCTCTTTCCCGTACGTCAAGAGATTTTCTAGATACGCTCGGTAAGGGTAAGTATCCATACTGCTGCTGAAAAGTTTGTTATTCAAGTACAAATCCACTTCGCTGAACAAGGAATGCATGAAATTGTTGACGGGAGCTACTCTGGCATCGGCTCCCGGATTGGTGTTGTCGGTTTTGATCACTTTCAGTTTTAGGTACAAGTAACTGCTATTCAGATCGAGATAATCTTCCGGCTGTTCTTTGATTTCAAACTCGATGGGAGCTGAATCCGTCAAAGAGGAGACGGGATGAAATTCGACCCATTGGGATTCTTGCATCGTCATCATGGTGGGTGGCATGGCAAACAGATCCTTGGAACAGGAGCAAGACTCTCGGTGCATCATTTTCTCTGATTTAATAATCAAAAACGTCTAAGTCTCGGACGGTTTTTCTTTTCTTAGTCTTTCTATCTCTGGGGGTGTGAAATCCTCTGAAGGGGTGCCTTCGTCGTCTCTTTCTGCCTTGTCCTTGCTGTGTCGCCAGGGAGGTAGTAACGCCTGACTCGACAGCGTCCGGTGCATTTATAGAAGTTTCTTGTCGGCCAAAAATGTCTTTGCATGTTTGAAGCAAACATTTTTGCTTGCTCTCAAGAAGGCTTCTTTGAGATTTTGTTTGTCAATGATGACATTTTGGAGAAATTCTTTACCTTGCGTCAACGCGGCATCTTTCAAGGCGTGCAATCCCCGTGTCACCATCGGTTTCAAAACGGGAGCCACCAAACGAAAGGCTGTTTGCAGCATATCACCTAAACCATGTCCTCGCTGTCGACCGACTCCTTGGTACACAGGATACATGACTGACAAGGGGTTAGAGTAATTGCTTTCGAAGATGGAGTTTCACTGTGACTCTCCCTTTGGTGAATGAAATATTTTGTTCTAGATCTCCTTTTATAGTAATGTTGACAGTGTCGAAATACGACTTACTGACGGCCAAATAGTGAGGATCTACAAATTCGAGGTGAACGTGATAGGTGTTTCCATCTTCCTCGTCAGCAGCCGTGGCAGAATCCACTTTGAAAGGAATGACACGCAGTAACGGTACGGAGGTGTGTCCCACCACCTTGTACTCTACCACATCGGAGTACACAAAGATCAAATTCAGTGCATGGTTCATTTATACAAGGGATCGAAAATATTTCGCAAAATCCACGCTGCTGGTAGCGGCTGATATTTCGTTTCTAATCTTGATCAACTTGGGGTCTCCACCCAAAATGTCATACAATTCAGAACAAAATGTAATAGCCAGTACTTTGTCCTCTGAAAATTTGATTATTAGGCCTCTGAAAATTTGATTATTAGGCGACGAGCTATTTTGTGGTATTCGATCGAGACACTTTTTCTGATTTTCTCCAAGGCTTTGCCAAACACGCCATTGAACCTTTCAGCAATTGTTTCATCAAATGTTGACCACTATAATAATAGCCTGGGGGAAGTTACAACCGATCAGTGGTCCGTTTAGTTTTCGGGTCTTGTGATTTCATAGAGTCACGTACAGTAGCGCGTTCATCCAAGTGTTGTTGCACTAGCTCGTCATGAACTTTTACCGTAAAAGTGTTTTGATTCTCGATGATGTTTTTGATTTGTTTTGGGTGAATCATTTCCATTAAAGCCACTTCGCAATGGGCTTCGTGATCCAATTGGATGGCCTGAGGTAATTTGGCCGTGTAATAGCATAAGGTGTTATTGGGAATCACCTCCATGGAACTGTCACTGGGTAACGTTAAGTAAATTGGTTATTCATAACTCCAGAGTTCTAGTGTCCGAGGGGTCGCTGGAAGTCAGAGGAATGTCTAAAAGAGCGTTGTTGTTAGAATGGTGATTGTTGGAAGGGGGACTGACGTTGGACGCAAGGCTCCCGTTGTTGTTTCCGTTAGAGGAATATTTCAAGGACGGATTAGGAAGAATTTAACCGATGCAACTGCTGAGTAAAATGGTCCACAATTGTTTGTCTTCTTGTTGCAAACTCAAAGTGGCAATGGCAGCACCGATGACACAATACACCACAAAGATTTGGCATAAAAAAACGATTTGCGTTTTAGGCACACGTTCTCCACACCACACCCACAAGGGTTGCTTTTGTAGATCTTGCAGAGAAGAAGTGGGGGAAGGAGTGGTCACTGCGGTAGCTGAGGTTGTGTTGAAGGGCATGATGGTCACTTCTTTTTATAGTCGATGATATGTGAAGCGTCGATCCAAGAGTCAAAACTGAGAGGATATCCTTTCCAACGTACTTTGACTTCTTTGACACGTCGTTTTCCCACTTTTCGGGTTCTTCGATCGAGAATGCTTTCGATTTCGTACACGTCGTCTTCTTTTTTGGTCACACGTTATAACTCGGGCAAGTAAAACGTTCGTTTTAACACTTCCCCGTTCATGTCTTCCAATTTATGGACGGAAAGATAACGACCACGCACTCGTTCAGTGACACGAAACAATTCGGAGGTCCAGTTGTGTAAGTAACCTTTGTCAAAAGTGCGTTTGGTTTTACCAATGCGCACCCAATATCCTTCTGCCAACACTCCACCTTTCTTGGGGACAGTTACCGTCGAGGATGCACCAAACACGCGATCGAAGACGGTAACTTCGTTGTCGGGAGTCACTTCTTAGGGGGCACGTCCGATGCTCCAATGGTAAGATTGGTTGTACGCTTGGACTAGGTGCGGAAAGACGTCAATGTACTTGAGAGTGTGTTGATGCGTAAAATATTTCCACATGCGTTCTTTCAAGGTGCATTGAAAACGTTCCACGATGCTGGCTTTGGTTTCGGGATTCTCGGTGGTGAAAAAATGAATGTCACGTTTCATCAATTCTTTTTGGAAAGCTTGGTTCAGAAATTCGGTGCCTTTGTCGGTTTGCCATCGAAGACGGTGACGCCTGCTTTGTTTCAACACCATTTGGAGGGCTGGCACTAACTCAGTGCTCGATTTGGAAGTCAATGGCACAACCCAAGCTAATTTGGAAAAGACGTCGATGACACAAAACAAGTATTTGTAGCCACGAGTGTAGGAGGCCAGATGAGAGACATCGGCTAAATCGGCTTCCCATTGATGATCGATACCCTTCACACGGGTGCGACTTCTGGAAAATTTTCGTCGAATGGGTTTGTGTAAGGTGTACGTGGCTTGTTCTTGTAACTTTCGTTGCACTTGAGGTAAACGGACACTTGTCAGTCGAGTTTTGGCAGCACGATACAATTTCTGAACTCCTCCGTAACCTGCAGGATGGGATGGATCGTAGTAAATGCTGGATAACACCCTCTCCATGTTTTCAATAAGTGATCCACTCTTCATTGATGCTACTCTGGATGGAGTGAGGGGGTGGTTTAGAAACGGCTCTACGTGTCCGATGTGCCACGGGAGTAGTAATCGAAGGTAGTTTTGGTGGTGGTGGTGGTGGTAATGGGATGGCTTTGGTCTTCTTTTCTTTTTACGCTTCTGGTTTCCCTTCTTTCTTTTTGACTTCTGTCGAAGGAGGAGTGGACATGATCTTTTTAATCCAAGCTTTAAGTTCTTCTCGTTGGGGTGTAGGGAAGGGGTCAACAAGGACGCTGCAATCTTACTAGGGATGGGAGCTGCTGACTGTGTTTGTAAGACTTCTCGTGTCTCTTCTTCTTCAGGCATCCGTGGGGCTGCGTCTGTCTTGACCGCTGGGGGTGGTGGTGTTGATAATGGAGTTTTCATCAGGGCCTTAAAATCTTTCAGAGTGGGTAGAGCTGTTTCGTCTAAAGCTTTCTGGTGAAAGAGTTGCAATCGTTGCAACAGTTGACTGTACCGTTGCGATTCTATCGTTTCTGACAAATCGCTGAGATCCATCAATGATTGCAATTCGTGTTGTAACTGGGACATCTTGGTCAAATGAGGACTGGGAGGTAAATGTGGGGTCCGTTGTTCTTGCCAACGATGGTATTCCATCCATCGTTTGTAAGGTGCTAAAGTCAGTTTTCGTCCTTCTATTTCATTTCAATGGTCACGTCTGAGATCTTTTGATTTCAGCGGTTCCTTTTATCTTCTTGACCTTTTATCTTCATCCCAGGATTCTTCCTATTGTTCCCAATACTCCTTTCAGCAAGGGTCCTCCTATTGTTCCCAGCAAGAGTCCTAACAGGGGTAAAATTCCTCCGCGTTGCACCAAGATCTTTTTCTTTTCACGAATGGGAATTTTCTTTTGGAGCATTTGGCGAAGAACGTGTCGATGTTTGGCTAAGCATTCTTTCTGATGGTTAGACAAAGGTATCGTGCCTTTCAAGACAATCAGACAACATTCGCTTATGGTATCGATGACATCTTTGGAGGCAGTTTGAATGAGTTGTTTTTTGCATGGGTGGAGAAGCTTTGGACAGGACGGACAACATATCCCAATGTTTGGCTAAACGAGGAGGCAGTCCTTTTCCTTTTCCTTTCCCTTTTGGACAGAAGAACGACGATGGTGACGGTGTACATGTCTTTGAGGGGACATCTTTGGGCGTTCAGGAGCACAAAAACACTGAACCTATCGTTTACCCCAGGTCTTTTTTATACTGGAATGCGTCGCCACTGATTGTCGGCTCGTCGTATCATTTTCATGGCAGGCATCACACGTCGTGGAATGGTTCGCAACGAACTCAATCGGGACAGTTCTTGCTTGGACAAATCCAGTAAACTCTTTAACACACCCGATCTCTCTTGGACTTTGATTTTGGGGACAGGTACTTTGTGAGCAGCGGCCACTGCCGCTAAAGAAGAAGGTGTCACCACTGGAGGAGAAGATTTTGGAGACGCAGGTTTCCAGTGTTTCATCAAATTAGGAAAGACACGTGTCAAATCGAGTTTGGCAGGCATCACCAGCAACGGAGAAGTGGAAGAACCTGAGGCTACTATAGACGCAGTAACCGTTGCAGCAGGTCGTGGTTTGCGAATGTAAGGTTGCGTCCTGGCGGCAGTACCTCTCTTGCGGGTAGAAGCTGTTTTCTGTGGGGTTTTTCTTTTTCTGAGGATGTGACCTGGTATTGACACCGTTACTCTTTTTCTTTTTCTACTGGGTACGTCGGGGAGTGACTTTTTTCTCGGGTCGACTTTGGGAGCATTGGGATCCCATTTTAAGAGGGAACGAATGATGACACCTCCTAGAGAACCGCTTCCTCCAGGTTTCAAAATTATTTGCTTTTTGGTTTGAGTGTCAATGCGAGGATCGGCCAGTTGCGTCAAGCCTACTTTGCTTCTCTCAGAAAAACGTTTGGTTTGATGTGGAATGTGAATGATGCCTTGCAGTAATTGACTTGCTGTCACCGTAAACCATCGTAAGACTTCTTTGAGACTAACTTCTAAGACACGACCACGTATCTGTGGATTTTTTTCGAGACTGATGCCGTACAAGGCACGAATCAATTTGACGGGAAGATGAGACTGAAGGGACGTCATATTGGCGATGTGTGAGATAGACCCAAAGTGACCGAGGTTTTTATAGACTTTTTTGGTTGTTGTTGTTGTTAAGTCCACGACGGGGAGGTCTACACGACAGGCCCTCCTTATTGGCACCAGTGATGAAACAGATGGGTACGAAATCGCAAATAATCGGGGGTAGTGGGTTTTAAATCCACGAGTAAATAAGCGTGTGGAGTTTGAGTGGCATCGTCGTACGCATGAGTCAGCCAAGGCGTTCCTAATTGTTTGGCTAAGACTTACACTTGCAATTTATCTCTGCGGCTTTTAAATAAGACCACGTAATGAGCACTGAGACTGATGGTGCGATGGGCTTTACTTTGTTGAAACAAATTTTGGGTGATGTAAATGACACTGGCATTACGATGATGCCTTTTGCGCGTAAACCAGAATTTAATATTTCTTCTTCGTCTTCTCCTAACATGTCGTCGAAGATGACCAGATGCGTTTGACTAGGGTCAGACACGATCCCGTCGTCTTCGCCAGGAATGCATTCCACAAAAACGATGGAATCGCCTTGACTTTCTGGCAGAAGGCTGTACGCCGATTGCCACTCTTTGTAACACCACACGGTTCGCTGAGGTGGACTATCGATCAAATGATGTTTATGTTCGATCAAACGTTTGACAAATTCGGTTTTGCCTGAACCGCTCGGTCCAGCAATGAGCATGTTAAAGGGATGACGAAGATACAAGGCCTCCCAACAGAATGAGATTTTCATGTACATTTAAAGGGACCACTTTCATGTTTTAGTTGGTATGTACTGTTCATAAAGAGTCCACAAGGAATCGGTCGGTAAACGAAATCCCAGAAAGCAAGTCACTAAGACACACACCACACGTCGACCCCAATTCAATGGTCACAGTTCTCGTAAAATGCGATCGTAATCCTCCACGGTTTGAATATTGTCATTGATTTTCTTCCACGGACTCTGTTGTATAACGAATGATAAAGGTTGAGGCATGGTAGTCCGTTTTTATACCCTCTTTGGTGTAAGGTAATAAGTGTACTTTTTGAACAGAATCGGTTTTATTTCAGTTCCGTACCAATAATGTTTAGTCACTAACTCACACACCACACGTCGCACAGAAGTTAACTCTTGAACTAAGTTTACGTTGTGTAAAAGATTTTGGTAATCCTCTAACTCTTCTTTTGGAATTCGGTGTATTAGAATCACCTTGTAAGTTGAATGGGTGGCATCCAAAACTTTATGAATTGCACGTGATTCATCAATGTCTGACCAATGGAACGCTTTGAAATGAATCAGTCTTCTTATGCCATTCAGATACCAGTGGTTTAAACATCGGTAAGGTAACTGATGCAATTGTTCTTTGCGTTTCACTTGTATTTTGACCAACTCTCGGTAAATGCGTTTTATCAACTCCACAGGCAAACCACGAATGTTCTCTTGTAAAGTATCCATAACCATGTTAGTCAAACACTTCTCCTAGAACGGAAGTGACGGACGTAGTGAGTAATTTCTGACCACTGCCATTCAGGGTAACAGGCAAGAATGGTACTAAAATCTTCTGATGTAAACGGTCTATACATCATGAATAATGTGAAGAACAAAGTCTTGATCCAGAGAAATCTGACTTGTTTGTTGACTTTTGTCAATTTCCTCTTGTGAATTTCTCGACATAAAAGTTCCTCAGTCACCAATTGAGATATTGCTCTGACAAGTCCCTGCCAAACAACCTTGTAGATCTTCTCTTGCAATTCGTTTGGTAATGTTTGAATATTATTTCTTAAATGGGGTTTAAATACTTGTCTAGGTGTTGTCCAACGTTTGACTCCTAGCCAAGCTGGTTTATTAAACGACATGGTATGCCACTTCAATGACGAGATCGCACTAAAGGTAGGTAGTGACAATCCGGAGACCATCGAGCATGTTCCAGGTAAGCGGAATCTTTCTTCTCCCACTCGTGAAGTGACACACCGCAACTGAAGCACTTGACTTTATCCCCTTCGCCCAAGTAGATAAATCCGGCTCTAGCTAATTCTTTGGGGGTAGGTCCTCCCAGATATTTAGGCCATTTTCCTTGGAAGGTTTGGAATCGACCTTCAAAGTCGCAGTATTCAGGCAATCTCACAGGGAACGAATATTCGTCTTTCACAGGTTCATTTCGATGAGGGTACGGTGAAATCTGCAGGAGTTTGTTCAGTTTTGGATGACATCCGTAGGGTGGTAGCCGCATGGTTTCATAATGATGACATCCACCATGAAAACCAATAAAGTGAAAAGGTGAACGATGACGAGTGGCATCGCTTTCGCATCCATCAGGTTTGACACGCACAGCATTACTTTCCATGGTAGGTATGGTAGTAGTAGTCATAGCAAAGTTCCCATGATGTGATACTGAATCGCTGACGTCACAACGTACGGCATCCCTGCAATCGCAATGCACAGCATTGCACTCCACTTGAGCATCATTGAACTTGAATTGTGCTTCTCTGAAAGGATTCATCTTTCTCGCATAGCGCTTGAAGTTACAATGAACTATTGGTCTTGGACGTTGGCCCTTTTTATATGCTGACCAATATCGACGTGACTGTACGGTAAAGTGAAGTGGTTGGGAAGCCGTACTCGCTTCTGGTACACAATTTGATAGACTTTTTCCAAGGGCCGGCTGACGATTTGGTGTGTGGGTAAACGTACAATTTTGTGCTGTTCGTTGGTGGTCACTTTAAAATTTCGATCCTGTGCAGACTACAAGGCTTCTTTCAATACGCCAAAGTTCACCACTCGACTGGTGCGATAATTGAGAATCAGTCCTTTCACTTTACACTCCGTGTGCACTTGTCCTTGTTTGTCCCGGTATTCGTATTTTTGGGACCGCCACTTGCAAAACTTAGAATCTTGTCGTCGGGATGCTCGTCCGTCCAGGCTCCTAAACGGTCTCCTTCGATTTTAGGGTGCTGTTGACCCAGACCATCGATGTCGATGAAACTGTCCCTGTCAAAATACAGTACACAATCTCCTAACTGGTGTAACACTTCGTACAATTTTAAGCGAGCATGGGCTGTCAAGTAAGCCGCAATGATGACATTTCCAAATTTGTCGGCTTCTACAAAGTCCAGTTCTACGTAGTTGACTAAAATCAAGTCCTCACGAACGATGTCCACGCGTTTCATGTATTTGGTTTTGTCGTGAATTATCTGAAAGTAGCGGAAAGGTTCTATCAAATACTCCGTCTTAGGTAAACACGGTCGTTGTCCCATTTTGCCCCACAAGCAATTTAACATCACTTTGGCAAACGATCGCCTTCCTTCGTTTTTCTCGACGTGGTCTAAAGTGATGCCTTCCTGCTCCCAGTATTTCTCTTTGAATTTCTTTTGGTCTTCGGGAGTATGACACCAGGAAGGATAGCCGCTGGCTTCTTGTTTCAGTTTCAAAAAGACATCCACGTAGTCTGCGAAAATGCCTTTCTGAGTCTCGTCGCCCTTGTGGTATTTTTCTGTCTTGGGAAAGTGGTAAATTTCGTACACTTCTAACAGTTGGTATCCCAAGTCCAGAGCTTTAAACAATTCTACGCTGACCCACGTTCCTGACAAGGCGCGTTCTTTCTGAGTGTGCTGACAAGGTCGGTCTTGGTTGCACGTTTCGGCACAAGTACGGCACAAGGGAAACATCAGTTTTCCTTGACAATGATGTGATAAAACGGGATGGTACAAGTTCGTGGGAGGCAAGACTTTGCATTTGATCAATCCTTCTTATTGGCGAATGTTATCTACGTCGATGTGTTCCGTCAGCAATTACGGGGACCCTGCGGGAAAGTGACAATATTTGCACACGTTCGGATATAGGGAACACACATCCAAGTATTTGATTTCCTCTTCTTTCTCCTTGCCGGCTTGGTACAGAAAACAGGTGGCATTCGTCCGTCCTCCGTACAAACTGTCCCGCGTGTTCAGTGGGTCCACCAGCTTGTAACTTTCCACGATGCGTTTGAACTCGGGATCGGTTTTCAAACGGTGATCGTACTCGTGTTCCCACATTTCTACCACTTGGTGTCCTTGCTCTTCTAACTTCAATCGCCGCTGACAAGTAACCTGGTACAAGTCTTCCATAGTCCGTTGTAAAAACTGATTTTTAGTGCCACGTTGAGGGTAACAGATGGGACATCCATGAAATAAGCACCCTTTAAACTCGTTCACGATCTTAGGGTTGTCTAAGTCCTAGCCATCCACCGAATGCGTTCCAATGGTCTTTTCACCTCCTCCGTTGCGAGCATGTTGGATCCATTTGTCTTCCTTGTCGCACAAGTAATGTAACCAGCGTAGGGCTTTGACCGAGTATTGACATTTGACAAAGTTCGTTGTTTGAGGACTTATGACAGCTACGGTGTTTTCGGGCATGAATAGTTGGCGGTACACTAAGGAACACGCTTTGGCAATGGTGCAGGCTTCTTTCAAAGGATCGATCCCTCCGTGTTCCATGAACAGTTCTCGAAATTTTCCACAGCAACGTCGTAAAATGTCGAAAGGGTCCGAGGCGTGAGTCTGGTACCAAGCGTAGAAAGCTTCTCGTTGTTCGGTGCGCATGTTATAGGGGTCGTAGTAGTGAGCCTCAGGCAAATGGGGTAGAACGGCGTGTTGATTGGATTCGGTATTGAAAAAGTGCGGTAAATAGCCTTTGGCCAATTTCCCTCATTCCAAACATTTTAGGCATGCAACTCAAAGGCATGGCCAAATAACTCGTCGAATCTTTAAATTGCATTTGTCCCACTTGCATGGAAATGATTTTGGCTCCGTTCAAAGTCACTTTAGGACGTTCGGTACTTTGTTCCGTATAGAATCTCAAAAGAAACTGTCCATCGTATCCCGAGAAATTGTGAGCCATCACCGTGGCATAGCGATGACAATCTCTCTAACGTTCGATGTCTTCTTGGCTCCAGGTCTCGTCGATAGGGTCTAAGATCCAATGGGCGAAATCGGCCAATGTGTTTGGTCCCCGAAAGATTTTTTCACGTCCTCCAGGAATCTTGCTACAGTGATGGCAATGAGTAAAGATAGGCTCTTGGATGCACTTTTCGCACACTCGGTGAGCCACGCAGAAATTAGGAATGTGAATGCCAGTCTCTTGCATGCATTCGAAATCGAAAAGATGAAATTGCATTTCTTCTAGTCATCTTCTTCCTCTTCATGTTTGGAATGGTATTTTTGAATGTAGCATTTGTTTCCTGAATATACGTGAGCCTTGGCATTATTGGTACGTATGCTTTGTCCACAAGTAGGGCACAATCTCAGGAGCTGACAGGCACATTTCTGCTGTGAACCTTGCGTCTTCAGATGTTGTTTGTAACAGGTCGGACTGTCAAAAGTGCGCTGACAAACTGGGCAATGCTCTCGTTCTTGTCCTTCGTCCAGACAGGGTTTAGAGGCCAAACATCCCTCATATTTCGATCCACAGTGCTTGTGTTGCTCTCGATTGTTATAGCCATGGTCACATTTCTCACAGTAATAACTGTATCCTAGGAATCCGGTGATACTGGTAATGGTATCGAAATGTTCATCGTGATGATAGACGTGAATGTATTTTCCGTCTTTGAAATGTTTGCCTCGAAACAACAGAGGTCCGCGCACTTCTTGAGGGTGTACTTTCAACGTGTAGCATGGAGCCAAGACGTCTTGCAATTTTTGCATTTCAGGAATGCCGCAGGGTGTGTCTTTGGACACGCCAGCTTGTTGTAACAGGAGTTCTGCTTCTCTTCGTTGTTTGGCTCGACCCGATTTTTGAATAGTTTGCCAAGCTCTTTTCCATTGTAGTTCTTGTCGGCATACGTTCGTCCCACCACGATGGCACGGGCTAAACACATCTGATCTTGAGTGTTGTTAATTTGAACGATACTGCACTTGATGCTGCGAAGGTTGTCCACCAGTAACACCTTTTTGCGTCCGGTCCCTTGGGGACGAGACACGTGGATCATGAACAGTGTCGCTTTTCCATCGGTGAAGTGAAACTTGTCGTTGGATTGCTGTACGTGTTGAATCTTGTAGATGACTTTGGAAGGTATCAATTCTGCTGGCTGCTAAACTCGATCCAAACGGGACATTTCAGACTGTTGTGATGAATGGAAAGTCTCAAGCGATCGTCTTCTTTGGCTTCACATTGCTGTTTCAGTGTCGTTAACAAAGAATCCCACACATCGGTGATGAACCTCTTTGCTTTCTCCAACGGTACATCGGACTTGAAATCTTTAAACTTCACCGTGTACGTGTAGGCCGTGGTTCTAAATTTTCTGGAGGAGCGTTTGTCCGTCTCTCGAATGTGGTAGTACTTTTCAGGGTTTACTGGCGGTGAACTTTGGTTGGGTGTAGATCCTCTGGCTCTGGATTCTGGTTCACTCATGTCATCTTCAAAATCGCTGGCATGAATTTGAGCAAAGACTTCAGCTACTGTGCGAGGCGATAAATCACGTTTTTGTCTCTTACTTTCTTCTCCTTTCTTTATGAAATGATGCGATCGTTTCATCTTGACTGCAAAAAGTCAAATTACATTTGAAACGCCATGGACACCTTTATATCCATGTCAGACCAGTGTGTATATAAAGGGCTAGTGCCTTCCCTCTCAGTATTCATTTCACTCTCAAGCCGACCAGCTCGATGGAAGAGCCCACACAGATCGAACTTCAGATTAGAGCTTTGCGAGGTGTCATACGAAAGTTTTCTTCAGACAAGCCGACGAACAAGATACTTGATATATCTGTCAGAATAAAGGGCATTGGGCTACATAATGTCCAGACCGTCAAAAAAGCAAGACCAGTGTCAAAAGAGACAAAAGTCAAGATACCTGTTATCATTGTCAAGAGAAAGGACATTGGTCTTCAGATTGCCCTAATAAACAACAGGAGCAGGAGGAGAAAGAAGAGGTGCCCTCGGCAAAGGAGGAACCCCGACACGTTCAGAAAGAGAAGAAAAGAAGACGAGAAAAAAGTCAGGAAGAAGAGGAGGAAAAACCTGTGAAAGTGAAGGAAGTCAGAAGACAGAGAGAGTGAACAAAAAAAGACACAGAAGAAGTCTATGAACTTTTTATAAAGTGTTGTGTTGTGTTGTGAATTGGATTGTAAAATGTGTACCAGAATAGACCAGACAGAAAAGCGTAAGTGTCTCCTGGTTTTGATTTTTTAGAATAAGGGCCTACATTCACGCACTCACACACGTACATCATAGGGTTAAAAAAAGAAATTCTGAGTTTTAATTGACTGAGGCAAAATGAATACTATCTCTTTTCGAAAGAAGTGAGTGGCCCTGAAAAGGACCGTTGGGTGTTTGTTTTTTATATAAAAAAAAAAAACAACAACTCAGGAACGAGAAGCAATCAGCTTTAACTGCCTTAAGGTTTTGCCACGGCCAAGGCCAACTTCTGGACCTGCTCCCGTCGATGTTTGGGTAGAAATCACTAGGGGTGGTATCTCCGGCGTACTAACAGGGTTGGACTGTTTGGCTCGGGAAGGTCTTTTTCTCATGGGTCGTAATAAAGAAGTCTGATACATTTGTTTCAGACTTCTTAACTAGGCCAAAATGTCCAAGAGTACCGTTACCGTTTGACTTTCACAGTTCTCCTTCTCTCCTAGACCTTGTTTCTTGTCTGCTTCTTCTTCTTGTCTTTTTCTTCTTGCCTCTTCTTCTTCTCGCTGTTGCTGTTCAAGGAGAAAAGCTTGTTCTGCTTCTTTCTGCTGTTTTAAAAATTTCTCCAATTCTTCTTTCTGTCTCTGTTTAAAATCCTCGACCTGTGGTAAAGAAGGAGAAGGTGGTGAAGGTGCTGGTACCGGAACAAATTCTTGCGAAGAGAGAAAATCTACTAAATCCCAATTAAAATCGACCTCTTCTGGAAGTGGTCCTGTGTTGACTTTGGTAGCCGCCGCTATGCCATCGTTTCTCGTCTCTACGGCCGGTGCACCCCAATTCATTGTCTTCTTAGTTTCCGTTATTGGTGTGGTTCCTCTCAGACTTGTCATCATTGAAGAGACCCCCTAGTTCCGAAAGTTAAAGGATTTTTATGTGTTTCTGTTTTTCCCCAATGTGTGTGTGCTATTTGTATTTAATTTATAAATTTCGTTTTTATGAATTTTGAATTAGGGTTTATACACCATTATATTCCTATTGTAATATACTCCTTGACACAGGCTTGTCTTGGAGTTTATTTATTAAATGTGATCTTTGCCAGAGATCAGTATTGTTCTGTGTAGTGCTATCTGCGTGTGCTATATGTTTTTGTACGTTATCTTGTGTTCGTGTGAGGACTGACTAAAAAGGTCAAATTCTTAAAGTTATTATTTACTTTTATTGGTTCCTAGAAAAGATTTAGTGTGTGCTAGGTTAGAAATTAAGAAGTACTTGAATAGGTTGCATGAGATGTGTATATTTAATGAATGTTCAGCTGTGTGCCGTATTTGTGTTTTCTTTATGTTCTTGTACTAAGCCTCCCTTTTTACGGAGAGATCCGGTACGAGCCGTATTACCTCACGTTATTCACGTAGCATTGGTTTCGTACCATACGGATCTCCCCTATAAGGTCGGCTAGTTCTCTGTCTGTTTGTGAATTTGTTTCTGTATTTGTGAAAGGAAAAAATCTCACAGGTATATCTAGTCTTATAAAACTGATCAACTATTAAAATCCATTTTAGTTTTCATAATCGTATTAATATAAGATACTACTTCATTATAAATTTCTCTTTCGTTAACATTATTGGTATTTAACAATTGATTATTATCTGATTTGCCATATTTATTCTTAAGTTTGTTTTCCAGTATTTGTCTCTCTGCTTTAGTATTAGTACAAAAGAGTATTAGATGTTTTTTGGAATATATGGATTTACCACATGATCTACATTTTGGTACATAAGTTATCAAATGTCTATTAAAAGCCCTTTCACCTGTCAGCCACCGGTCGTGCGGGTATAGGAAGAACCTACTTTGAATAGAGGCTGCTCCTATACCTACCCAGTTTTTCCAAATGGCCGACCAGTTTAGATGAGGATGACGAAATTCGATTTCTTGCTTGCTTTGTGTTATTGGTTCATTCAAGATTGTATAGGTATCATTTTTCTTATCCCATATTCTTAGATTATTTCTGTAAGTATATATTAATTCTTTAATTCTCCTATAAGAGCCTGGAGGTTCTAATAATTTGGTTAATTTATTATTTTTATAAATTTCGCTATTAAAACGACAAATATATCCAAACAGGTAAATATATGTTGCTTCCCATGGATGTTTGGGAGAGTTAATTAGTTGTTTGAATCTATTTAATATAATTGTTTTTTTGCTTTATACTCAGGTTCGGCAGAGCCAGTCCCCCTCTGTCTTTCGGCCTACATATATAATTTTTCTTTAAGTAATGGACTTTATCATTCCAAATAAAGCTCATTATTCTTTTTTTTTCTTTCTATGTTTTCAATCATTGCTTCTGTAAGGTGAACCGAATTCATTACATAATTCAATTGGCTGTACATGTAGGTTTTAGCTACCTGTATGCGGTCTATTAAGTTCAGCCTTGAATACGCCCAAGTTTCAATCTGCGCGTCAATCTTGATTACTAACTCACGAAAGTTAAGTGAGTAGAGTTTTTCCCAAAATTGATTCCTAGTGCTTTAACATGGCCTTTAATCAGATTGGGGGGAAGTCCAGGGTGGTTTTCCCTCCAGTTTCCTATCCATACAATTTCTGTTTTATCATGATTTATTGCTGATCCAGAGGCTTCACCAAATTGTAGATATTCATATTGTAGGAGTTTAAAGGAATGTTCGTCATGTTTCAAAAAACAACGTCGCATCGATTCACTGCGCACAGACACTAGTGCACCTATATAGGGAATGTGACGTCACAGGTTGCTCTCTTCGGATTGGAAGACAGACTCCGCGAAGTGACTGAATTTTGTAACGCGTGATGGGATTGTTGAACAATCTCAATCCGTTTTGATCCGGTCTTCCACTATAAATAAACGCGGTTCACTTCATTCCCTTCACCTGTTCTCGTCACAGGATGTGGACAAACATTAAATCCTCTACTCTCATATCGTCGATGCTGTTCAGTACGGACTTACCCATGTATGTTAAATCATCATAGACCATCATCCGGATCACCGATACGGCTGTTTGGAAAAGAAGATGCTATGTGAAGAGACAGGGCTGTCTGAAGCGAGTCCTCATCTACGGTCCAGAGGTTAGACAAAGTTTGAGAAAGAGATGAAGATCAGTGAGATGTCCTCTATGTTAACGAACCGGTGTTAACATATAAACCAAAGGCCCTTATCAGGGCCACTTCATATGCCTCGAAAAGATTTATTCTTTCTTGCCTGAAAAATTTTCGTCCATTGTATATTTTATGTTTAACTCCCAAAAACATTATTCTCTTTTTTTTAGTCAGTTGTATAATTTAGGTTTGATAGATTGATGTTCATCAATCTATGGCTGTGTTGTATAGGTCTCTGTCTCTGTTGTATTTGTCCCTACCTAGAGTAGCCGCGCGTATTCAGGTCAGCCACTTGCCACATTGTTGCCAGTACCGTGACGTCACCCCACCTGTTCCATTCCTATTGTCAGTATACAGGCCCACTATGAATCTTGTCCGTATATCGGCCCAGGGGATTTTTTGTCCGTATAGTGCCCTAGGGAAGGTTTGTAATGTATTTTCCCATTGTCCGTATAGTGCCCCCTTCATTACTACTAGCCTTGTACGTAAATGCTAGTCGGATTGGATGAAAGATCTTACGTTTTTCATCGATAGGATAGCATCTGGGTTCACAGTCTGCAGCTGCTAATGTATGTGATATGTCCTCTTGCTGCTGTAATTTTAGAACCAAGCCTGCTAATTAACATAACATAACATTTTCTTTAAAATAAAATAGTTTTGTCCGAACATTTAGGGCTTTATCAAAGAACATTGTTGAGTACGTAGTGAGAATTTCGAGAAAACTGGATGAAAGTGGCAAGGTTATTTATTATAACGGTATGAATGTGTATATGTTACATAGCAAAACCAGCAAAGGTGACACACTATAGTTTTAATCCAGCTTATTAGCAAATGCAAAATGAAAGTAAGAAAGGGATATGCAAGGGGCAGTAAGTACAAGTATATATGTTGAGTGTGTTTGTAGAAACAAATTACTTGTGTAGATAATGTTATGTATATTTAATTTGTATTATTTGTTGGGCTTTCTTAATGAATGTATGTTACCAGTATTTTGTACTTGACCTTGTCCAAAATAAAGTTCATGGTGCTCCTGACCAGTGACATTTATTTTGCAAACAACAGAATACATAGCAATAGTCCGATTATAACTCCCCGTTTGTTTGTACTCCCCCACCGATAACAGAAATCTTTAATGTGATACAACGTACACAGAACTTGATCACTTCATTGATTTATAATTTCTAACCTGAATGTGACCAGAGTGGCCCTAACACTGGCATTCTCTGCGCCTTTCATGTTTAACGGACTTTCCATACTAACACGGCGCCATGTTGAGGACATTATGGGTAAGTTGATTTCCTCAGACAACAATGTGACGTAGTTCATCTTATTTGGTAGCTACCAGATAATTCCATAAATTACCATAATGTTGAGAGTTTAGAGTTATATCCTTTGCACATATGTACTTAGGAATTACACCTCTAGTAAATTGCACGTGAAAGGCAAATTTGTAATTGTCATTTTTTTCCTTTGCTTGATTCGACATTGTAAATATCGGAAGCAGACGACATAGTATTTTCCTTCTACGTACATACATGTCTAGTCGTGCATACACCTCTTCGCTGAAAATTGATTTGTTCAGGAACTGAAGATGACTGATGATCAGGGTCTTCTTTTACATTGAAAACTTCCGTTTGGAATAAAACGCGCAGACGATAACGCTGTTAGGGTCCCACTTGGGCATAATCAGGTATTACATTATAAATCAATAAATGAAATGACTAAGTTCTGTGCATCTTTCATCTCATTTGTACTTTTCGTCTTTAAATCGGTAGTGGTGTACAAATAAACGGGGAGGTATATTGAAACTGTAGACATTTCTCTATGATTAACTAGCCAGGTGATTATTAGTGGCGAACATGTTTATTGTCTTGATTCAGACCCTAGAAACTTCTGGAATGGAAGCTTCCATTAAGTGACAGTATTTTCAGATAATGGTAATAGCGACTAGCCCAAGTAGAGGCATATATAATCTTGTTTACATTGGGATTATTTATTCTTGCCTTAACATCTTTAAGCAGAATCAGTCTTATGTTGTGTTCAGTTTTACATTTTGGGTGGATATATTTATTCAAATTATAATTCACTGGAAATAGACAGTGCTTATCAATAATATTATTAGACTGGAACATTAAATTAGAATTATAGTGATTTCAGACAAGAACGTTTTTGAAGCCAATCGACAAAGATTTAAGAATTGTCAAAAGAAACTGGACAGACTGGAACCATATCTAATTTGCAAGAGAAAAATAATGATTATTTGGTGCTCAGCCACGAAGGTTGGTCAAAACTATGATAACCTCAGAGAATGAATATTAATTTAAGAGTTCAAGAATTGCGCCAACAGTGACGTTGAGACTTACCAAGATGAGCAAAAGGTCAAAACTTTAGATAATGCTGCTCGTATATTCATTGACTCACAGAGTTTACATTGTCAGTAAGTTTTCCACTCGGCCGTCTTTCCTACGTGCACCTATTGCAAGAAAAAAGGCACCTTATTTCTAATTGCAACATATTGAAAAAAAAGCAACAGAATCAGGATAGAGATTTTCCAAATGTTCTTATTTCCTAGAGGCCAAGGTCATGCTAATGTATTGAACAGAATACATTTGTTGGGTCAAGCAAACCCCAGTCTGACTTTATTGTGGAGAATTACGAATCATTCATGTCGAAAGATTATAAATCACTTATTAGTGATTTTGCCAATCCTATCTCTAAAAGAAAAATAAGGGACACATGAGCTTCTCAGTATCTTTTATTATCAGGTACTTTGTCTTTTTCTGAGAAGTCTTCTTCTAATGAAAGTGTCTTTATTCAGGGTGTAGAATTTGGGTTTGTTAATGTTCCTCTCCATTATGTAAATTTGTCATCAGACTTAGTTTCAGTACCCGCTTCAGTGACGTCATTATCCATCGAGGGTATTCAGCTATTACTAGGCAATGACCTAACTGGAGATAAGGTTGTGGTTAATCCACTTGTAACTTACAAAGCCTTGTTTGGATCAGAAAATAGATCCTATTAAAAATGAAATTCTTGATTTATAACCAGCTTGTGCAGTTACAAGAGCCATAGCAAAGAAAGTTCCAGAAAATAACGTTGATCAGGAAAAGACTCCTTTAGCTGCAATCTGATTAAAATCAGATCTCCATTGTCCTACATGAAGATCTGACAGCGACCACTAAAGGGTCATGTAATGGTGACCTTTGAATTAGCCAATGGAAATACACCTTTCAAAACTTTGAAAGTGAATCAAATCGTTCGGCACACATTGATGCTCTTCTGCCATATTGCTCAGTCTCCCAAATGCTAATGTGTAAGACTTCATCTGATTGGATGATACGATTAGCCATTATATAATAGTTATCCTATAATAATTCCAATTTTTATGAACATAATGCGTTTTCTACAAATTGATTAGATGTAAACGGTCACCTGATACTGATGTGGAATTTCTTTACACATCAATAAATTCTGCGTACTACTTTTTACTTTGTATTCAAGGAAATTATATGTTGATTTTTTTAAATTAAAAACAGGGATAAAAACATTGTTTGTTGTTCATCTTTTCTGTCACTAATTGTAAGACCAACCTTAATAGTTCTGTTTGTTGGTTTATTACCGTGGACACATTTACGGTGCAAAGGATGGGAACATTGTTCTCGCCGATAACAATTTATGAGTTAATATATGTGTGGCGTATTTATAGGCTATGGGTCAAAGTTACAGGCTTTAAGTATAACGAGAATAAATGTGCCCAAAGGTTTTGGAGAGAGGGGGGAATAAAGATGCAGCTGAAAGAAATGGAAATGCTCTCTCTCTCTCTCTCTCTCTCTCTGAATTTGCATTTCTTTCTCTTGTCTCACTGCGCCGTCGGCATTGATCTCTCTCTCTCTCTCTCTCTCTCTCTCTCTCTCTCTCTCTCTCTCAAAGCCATGGTCTGCATTTCACTATCGTCTACTCGCTGAATTTGCATTTACATCAATTCATTCTGAAGCTGAAGCTTTCCTTACTACAGTTCTTGGATTTTAAATCTGACTCCATTATTTTCCGATTAAACCAAAAAAACTATTATCCAAAGTTTCCTTTCCCACCAAATACTGAATCAAAAGATTTATTGTCTCTTGCTTTGCTAAAGATGCTTACCGTTCAGAAATATCATAATTTCTGTGAAGCTCTAGCAACTCTTCCTTCGTCATACACTCTAACCTATCCTGGTATTATTTGCAGCAAAGGTGTCGACTTTAGATGACATTGTAAATGTTCTCTGGTTTCACTAACGATTTCTCAAATGAAATTAAAATATTTACCCGGGACATATCCGAAACAAATTCAGTTCAAATTTTAAAGGAACGTTTTATTATTTTGAAAGGTTTTAAAAAATTCATAACCTGGACAAGCCCCCAATTTCTGTTACTACTATGGGTCTTAAAATATATAACAGAATGATGTGAGACCAACAATTTAAGTAAAATCAATTAATTATTTCTCTCTGCAATACAAAATGAAAATTCAAAAGACACTTACATTTTTGTGAATTAAATCGAAAATAATTCTAAATGTCATATCAAAAATACAATAATACAGACTGTTGCGAATGAATTCCAATAGTCTCGAATGTCCTGGTATAACACAATCACGCAGTCCAGATTGTCTTTGAATGAGTTCAAAACGTTCTAAAGTAGTGTATTAGTCCAAAAGCCGATGAGCACTTTTGGTAATTTCAATTAATGCTTTAAATAAATAATTCCTCTAGAATTATATATGATCTCAGCTATAAACTATGATGACTAATGAATTCCTAGAGACTAACCTAAAACAGGATTTAATCATTTATTTGTCAAACCGCCATTTATACACATTTTCACTTGACTTAAATGTGAATCATTCCAAAGGAAAATTTTAGACTAATTGTAAACAAGACTGGACACAGAATGTTCTGGACTCAAATGCTGTGTAAACATTCTAATTACAACTTAAAATCATGGACAAAAGGTACCTATGTAAATTCTGTTTACATCTTACAATAATCGACAAAAGTTAAGCACATAATTCAATATTCATAACACTGGTCAATATTGATTCTGTTTTTGGACACTCGCATAAAATATGCAAAGACGCTTCTACAGGGGTTCACAAAGAGGTCATAAATGACTCGAGACTTTTCTAAATACTTTAGAACATTATTAGTTGACAAAACTCTGTGTCGAATCTTATTTTCAGTTCTTCCACATACGCTTACCTTGTACGGCAAGTAAAAACCTCGTATTCCATTGATCTTATTTAAACTGCTAAATTCTGTATTCCATTTTGCCATAGGGGCTGGCTCCTGATTATGACAAATGAGTATTTTGCAAATTCTTTTACAGACCTTTTTTTATCTATCATTATGGTAAATCCTTAATAGTTTCTAAATTTATCAATTTCAAAGTTTATTAGCACCTGTTTTTTTCCTGTAGCAAGTTTTTATCTATTATTCTCTTAATTCCATATACTTTCCGCATTCTAAAATGAAATGACATTCGTCTTCAAATTATACAGCCTATTATTCTCACAAGGCTTGTTTTCTCATGGAATACTAATATAACAACCATGTCTAGTTAATAGGCCATGGGGTGAAATCCGCACTGTACGTTGAAGTCTTTAAATTCCAGTTCATTGGGTTTCATTAAATAATAATTATTACCAAAATATCAATGTGAGAACAATGTAAAGATGATTTTGATGAAAAAGAGAAAATTGTAGTTATATTTCGCAAAAATGGATCGGTGCATTTCTTGTCTAAACTTTAACAAAGTTAATATTATTCTTTAACCAAACAGAGTTCGTTACAAGTTCACATCACTCTTTGTCAACTGATGTATACTAATTAATTTTAACATTGCGAGTGTAATACCAATATCACAGTTATTAGTAACAATAAGTGTGAATCAAACATTCTCGTTTTCTGTTTATGAAAAAATGACAAATTCCAAACTCTGAAATATATTATTTGCGGACAATTTATATACACAAAGAACCTACAAAGTTTATCTGACAATATCTGGAAGATCAATAAAACTCCAAACTTCGCAAGCATATTCCAGAACAAGTATCACAAAATGACATTTAATGTCAGTGTCGAAATAATAATCGTTTCAAGTTTTTTTGGCGAATATCAAATAATAACTCATTTCATTGCAATGCGAAATCTTTTGAGTTACATTAATCTTACCATTATAGCATGCAATCAGGTTCAAATTAGAAAGTTTTTCAAGAATTTCGATAATATCCTATTTGTGATATAAGTTTTCCCTTGGCTTTAGTTAACAACCGTTTCCAATACCACGATCTTTGTTTTCTCTGTTTTAACCATTAAATTCCATCAATCACAATATATTGATAAGGAACTAAATATTTCTTGTGAATTTTAAAATAATTGTGTCATCAGCATGCTTTGCAAACAGGATATTCATCTTAGTTTGAAGACCTTTTAAAAGGGTATAATTATCCTTTTGCACAGAAGTTGAAAAAGTTTACCAGAAGAAAGTACTTCTTGAAAATCCCTTTAGTAGTGTTGGTATCATTATATTTTGATAATTAGTGTTGGCATCATGATATTTTGATAATTAGTGTTGGCATCATTATATTTTGATAATTAGTGTTGGCATCATTATATTTTGAAAATGTTGTCATTATTATATTTTGATAATTAGCGTTGGCATTATTATATTTTGATAATTAGTGACAAACTCATTGAAAGTTGTGTCCTCGCCAGGACTTGTTCCCTTGTTTGACTTGGAGGATGCATTTAAAAGTTCATCGCGTGTGAACAAATTATCTCATACGGGATAAACACTGCTGGATTCTGAATATAAGTCTTGATCTTTAGAAATCGAAGGTAATTATAAAATCGTCACAACTCAGAATAAACGTTTTTGCCTCTAATAAATGTAATATAGATGGGTTTGGGATATTTTTGTCCTAAACACCCAATTAAATCACTATCTTTCGATTTGTAAATGTATTTCAGCCTGCGTTCTGATCTTTGTTTTTTAAAGCTTGCTTTTCTCTAATATGCATGGAGTGATTTAGATAGGAACCCTTTAAAATACATAGACATTTTGAGATAATGTAATTTTTAAATTATTTGAGTTTTTACAATTAATCATCCATGTACCGACCCCAGACTGCTGATCTATGAATAGATAATTACGACATTTGAGAGTTTGCTGTTATATAACAGTATGCAGTTATATTCTGTTAAACATTGCAAAAAATATTTCTTCGCCATAACTAGCAGCCGATTGCTAATGATTGTTCTGGACTACTTCTGAAATCTGAAAAAACTCAAGAGATATTTTTGTCATTGGCCTTGCCCACGCACAATAAATGAAACAAAACATGATTAACTGATTATTTCCAATTTCACATTACTTACTTCTGCGTAAATAATAAGTTATAATATCCCCACCCTCGTACTCCGGTGTGAGAATATTGTCGGACCACTTCCTTTACTACTATATAATTACAAAAACACTGTCCTATGACTTTCCTGTTGGACCACTTTCCTTGTTACTGGATTTTTATAGGTGTGGTCCAGAAGCCGTAAAAATGTGCAGTACGAAATGGGATTATGTTCATTACGTCTTTGATATAAACAAATATACAATTTTCATACGGTTAAGTTTATGGCATAACTTGAAAATATCACGAACCATATCAAGTCAATATACAAGCTTCTTCAAAGTAAGAGATAGAATTTGTGGAAAACAACATTAGATTCAAAACAGCATACGGCATGTCAGTGTATGAAGTTGCTGTTTTTCAATCAGCCATTGGCATGGCAAAATTTTACATCTGAAAAAATTATATCTTTGGAAGGATAGAAGAAATGTTGCACATTCTTAAAAATAAAAGTACCAGTTGTAATGGATTTTCTTTTGGCTTGTTGATCACTCCAAAGGACAATTTGGCACAAATTATGTACTCACTGGATATTTTATACCATTTTGAATTTAACATGATCATGAAAAGTCCAGTTGCTTACGCAGATATCAGTAAATTATGGGAATAAATTAAATGTGACAAAAAGATGATAAAATATACTGAATTAAGGGAATGTGTAAGTAGTAGTATAAAATGGGGTTTCTTAGCCAAAACTATATTTTGTTGTTGTTGTAGGGTTTAACGCCATTTTTCAGCACACGGTAGGCTATGCATGGCGGTCATTTTAATGGTGGAGGAAGAACCCGGGAAAATCCCGGAAAGAACCACCGACCGACGAGAAGCTACTCTATTTTTTATTAGGACGACAGCATAATTATTACCCCGCCAGACCCCCATGTTAGTCTAAACAAAATATGAAACAACTTTGTTGAGGCAACAGCGTCGATTTCATTATTGATTACCCAACCGGAGGGACCTATTATTGAATCATAATCGTCGTCAGACAAAATAGAGTTTGCTTAGAAAGACCCACTTATCACATCTACTGCGGTTTTAATTATATTTTTGTTTTACACAAAATTTTACTATACCTAACATTCACATAAAATTTACTGTAATAACCAATCTAAAAAAATCTAATTTGCTAAAATAAATACTATCAGACATTTTATATCCTAACGTAAATGTATTGATCCCATCAGGGCAGTATCTTTTATCATCAAAATTACGAAGTCCAGATTTTACAATAACATCAGTCTCAATTTTATGACAATTTCATATTATTGCCATCATCTCAACATGACTAGAAAACCCGTCTGGCGAAGCCTTATAATTATCGAATACTATCACCTTATCGACTACATTTCTTTCTAATCCCTTAGCTCGTTTTTAAATTTTATTATCAGCTTATTTTAGACAGTATATTTTACTACGCAATTCGATGAACTCTACGATAGGAACCAAAATATCTCATCCTTAAATTTTACTATTACTTTTTTATTAACATCACATTGAAATCAACTACTGGCTGGATAATCTGAAAGATCAAACAACTCTCGGTTATCATAAAACTCTTGATAAATATCATCAGATTTTATCGTGTACATAAGCGAGTCAGTATCTGTAAATAACAGCTCTGCATCAGGCCACTTAATCTTAACAAAGTCGTAATGAAATTGGTACATAAGCCACTTTAATATCTCAAGTACTGACATACCGACATAAACTGGCTTGTTTAACTTTAGATTTGTCTTTCTTCGTTGAATGGCTACCAAGTTTTCATTAAATATTTTCATACTAACAAAATCATCAGATGCTACAAGTTTATTACGACGTTGTACGTCGTGGACGATCTCAATATTGACTCGCTTTCTGATGTTTTCCATAGTCTTGCCAAAGACGCTGCTATTCGTAAGCTTGAAATTTTTTTTTTTTTTTTTTTGTTTTTTTTTTTTTTTTTCGTGTTTTTTTTTTTTTTTTTTTTTTTTTTTTTTTTTTTTTTTTTTTTTTAGCACAGGATGAACGTTTCTTAGAACAAGTCAACTGCTTGTTTCTGATTTTTATAGTGTAAAACGTTTCTCCGTTTGTCAAGCAGATTAGAAACTAATTTTTGAACAACAGATTTACCCTGCGAATAATTTCTCTGTTCATCAGATAATAAACTGTAATCGATCAGCATTGATTCTGGACAAATTGGGTAATCATTATGCGCATCATGAAGCTCAACATGATAGTCAAGATCAATTTCAACAAAATAAATAACATCAGGATTCTCGCATCCCGCTGTTACTATTGTATCAGTTTCTTTGAAAAACTGTTTTTATTACTGATCCACCTAAAACCACCATATATCATAGACTCCGACGTTCCGAATCCATAAAGATTATTGACATCAAGATGGACCATAAACCTTGATGACGTCATATTATAATAATCGGGTAGATATTTATTATTAGCCTTAGCATATTTTTTTTTGTAATGACGCTTATTCTTATTCCGCTTCAGATTCCACGTTCTATAAAGTTGAACATATCTGGGTCTTTTAACAACTCCAGTTTTATTTTGCTATATTTCAGTAATGCGTCCCAACTTAGTCTGGGTGCTGAATAATACCAAGCTGGGTCGAGTCCGTAGTTATCAGCCCTGACATCTCTGAAATTTTTCACTATATCTGCGAGCAACAGTACATGTGTGATAAGATTTAAGGCATGATAATCTCCCAAGTTTTCGCAGCCGAACGAGTCCCATATCGCTCGAGCATAGGCATAACTATCATCACTAACACTCTCAAGATTTAACCGAGAATAAAGCTTATCTTTGTCAAGTAGACACGTTTCATCAAATCAGCTCCAGTTATCAAGATACTCATAAGGAAAGATACCACTTCGTGTCAATAAACTTGATTTATCACCGAAATTTTCCGTCAAATTATCAAACTTACCGCAGCCTTTTACTAGCTCGTCTAGCGATGCAGCCATGAACTGCAAACTATCAATAAATCTTATCTTGCCGAGTGTTACAGACATATACTTTTCAGTGTTATTTGGAATACATTTTATTTTATCGTTCTTATTAATTTTCAGGCGGTTTATTATATCTTTATTACCGAACGCTTCAACTATAATATGAACGTCATATCCTCTGAAATTGTGAAAGACAACAGGAACGAAATCCGGTGCAAGTATATTTTAAATTACATTTGTCATGTGCTGGACCGCGTTACTTACCAGTTTTTTGACAGTGATAATTTACACGGTCAGATCCCAGCTTACGTTCACAAATATGACATATTTCTGCTGTATTAAATTCAGCTACCTGTTTTAGTGTTAGCGGTTTCGTTTGTTTTTTTTTGTTTTTTTTGTTTTGTTTTTTTTTTTGTTTTTTTTTTTCCTTAGCGAGTAATATCAGAATAAAATCAATTTCGTCGATAAGGTATCTCAGAAACCAGACAGCAGGATCTGCTCCACGATAAACTTTTATTGATTTTGATAACCTCTTATCAGCAGCACAGACGACTTTATACGCTGCTCCATATGGAATGTGCTGTTGTATTTTTCTTGTCGAAGAGTTATCAGGATTATTTTCTGCTCCTAGCACTGGAAGTAAAATAGCCTCGAAATCTGCATATATTATAAAAGGCACTTTCATCTTATGTCTTTAATTTGTAAATTGAATTATTTTTTTCATCTTCGCCAGCCATACATATCCGCTGTACGTTAGAGCAATACTCGAGATGTCGATCAAGTACCTGTTGAGATTTACAGCTGTGCAAGCATTTGAAACATAAATATTCCTTTTCCTTCTTCTTGTTATAGTGACCTCCGACAGGCCCGTTAAAGTTTTTATCCACGAGTAATGATTTTTATAAAACAATAAATTTACTGTTGTTTGTGATGCTCGATCGCTGATGTAATCTTGGAAATATCTTTTGTTCATCATCCACTCCCAAGACGTTAACCCCGCCAGGTAATAGCTCTATTTTGCTTTTCAAATTTTGGAATTTAATATTCAGAAACAGGAAAAACAATCCCGCTAAAGTTTAGATTGTTAACATAACTAAAAAAATTCGATACTCGATAAGGACGATCTTGAGCAGAAAATAACGCTGATAATATTGCCCATTGGAGAAAAAAAATTTAATCATAATTTCTGACATTAATACAGCATTTCGAAATTTTTATTTTAGTTGGCAGCTCGACATACGAGCCACCTCGCAGTGGATTATATTTCAAAGTGTGAAACAGCATTTCTGTTCTTTTATCAAATCTCCAACCTGATTCTGACGCTGTGTACTCAGCGATTTTCTTCCATATCTCCTGAAATATAGTATCTGACAACGACATCAAATCTGTTCCAGTTAAAATTCGACGAGATTTTGATGTGATATAAGGATCGGCAAATTCCTCACGTTGTTGTAAAGCAGCTTGCTGCTCTGACTTTGGCGTCTGATCGGCAAGCCTATCCTCAGCTTGCTGCTGAGATTCCAGAGATATATTTAGCTTAGAAAACTGGATATAAAACTGAACTAGAATCTTTAGGCCCTAGCCTTAATTGTTGGTAGAAGCAGATGATATAAATTTTTGGCAGAAAAATTAGTTAGCAAATGTTTATCATCAGATCTCCAGCTGTTATCGAACCCAGCAAATGCAACAACTAACTTTGTTACTACGGAGGGGGATTACCGCCATAGTTATATGCGTGTATTTTCTAATCTTCCTTGATGCATTATTGTAAATGGCTGCTTGCAATATCTACTTTCATAATTCTATCCATGTATATTGTATTCTTCATTGATGCAAATTGTACGTGGCAGTTTGCAAGTGCTACTTTCCTTCTGCATTATTGTCAATGGCTGCTTGCAAGTGCTACATTCATAATTCTACTCATGAATTTTCTGTTCTTCGTTGATACAAGCTGTAAATGGCTGCTTGCAAGTGCTAAAATCTACTCTATTTCTGCGTCATTGTATCTTGCAGTTTGCCAACTACTGTACCGATTCTGTAGTCTGTCGTAGGGCAAAACGCTATGTCAGTTATTACAAGTTTTGTATATTCTGTTTATAAACTTCACATATTACAATACACCATTCCAATTGCAGTTCTCATACAGATCTGGCCTTGCAACAATGTAAATACCAAGTTTTATCAGTATCGACTTTGTCCAACTCGTGTCCCCATCTGTTGTCATAATGGCATACTAAAGATTAGCATGGCATTATGACAACAGATGGCGCTCTAAATTTATAGTTTTTCCTTTACCAGAAACAATTAATGCTCCCCACGGAGATTTACGGCATTCAGTTTGTGTCGATAAACATTGTAACTCTTTTCCAGTCCCCTTTTTAAGGCGTATGTTAGCAACGAAGTTTTAATCATTCTTTAAAACCATGTGCTTTCTCGGAGATCTAAGTGATTTAAAGCACCTTACGAATTCAAAAACGCACACACTACAGCAGGGTGGTCCATCTTCTTCAACACCAGTTTTGACGCACTTAAGTATTTACTTTCACCGTTTAAGAAATCTACTTCTTAGTGATATCTCTCATTACTTTGGAAACATTACTTAGTTTAGCAAAGTAAGGACCAGAAATGACAATGATATATTCCCTCGTACTCTCTTTAACGAGCTTTCATCCGACGACCCTGGTTGTAAGGACCGTATTGTACGTCACCCATTTTGGCGCACCGTACAGACGTCTATCTTTTCCTATGATACTATTGTACATAAGATCCTGTGAAAGTAATATATTTCAGAGCAAAATCAATAGCACATACAAAAAAGTTTATTGGTAAAATGACATCAAAAAGAATTAAGCATTCCTAAAGGATTTATTATTCTTATCACAATCTTCATTTTGGAACATATATTGTCGCAAAAGTCGAAAAAATCAAATTGTGGAAAATTATGTTCGTATCATGATAAAATTTTTTACTTGCGATTAGAAGTATTAGCTTTAGTGTACGATTGTTTTCCAATACTTAATTTGCATTATTGATGTGCAGAACCTTGAACTTTAAATGTATTTAAAAACAAACAAACAAATAAACGAACAAACAAACAGCCTTAAAACTGATTTGCATCCTTGTAAACTTTTGTCTTTAAAAGTGAGACAAAAGACATAATGTTACAGGAGGTTTTACTTTTATTTATTGCAATTCTTACCATTATCAAACCAATTAAAAATAATAAATTGGTTCAAGAATTTTAACAATATAAATATAGAACCCTTAGGATCTAATCATTCAGCTGCTCTTTGTCACATTAAATATTATTTTAAAAAAAACTTTAAAAGAATTTTTGAAATCTGAATGTAATGACGCATGATTCCGACTTGTTAAGTGTGCTGCTTTTTGCAATATCAAAGTAGTTCAGTGAAATATCTTTGATCGGGGTGGGGTGGGGGGATAGAATATGCACCAAAACTGCATATTTCATCAAGTTATTGTAATTGTATACATGTATCCCGTGTCGATATGCGTATTTTGGGACACACTTAGGGTATTTCATTCAGCAAGCACCAACAAGAGAAAAAAAATCTCTATTAATCTTACTCGATAATTATACAGGGTAGAATTTTACTGATCACTGTCTTATTATTTGGTTTGATTTTATTTATTTACCTACATGTACCCTGGGTACTTGAGGGTGTTTTGGGACAGTCTTTTGCTATTTTATGGTAGTCATGGGGTCTTTCATTTTGATGATAATTACCAACATGGGGGAAAAAAAACTCTCCTGATCTTGATCGATAATTATACAATGTAGGACTTTTCTGATCACTGTCTTTTTTAAGGCTTGATTCAGTATAATTGTATACATGCATCCTGGATAGGTGAGAGTGTTTTCGGACAGTTTTGTGCTAGCCCCATGACTTTCAGGGTGATAGGCAGAAAAATTAAACTGTTGGATATCTAATTAATGCATAAGTTCTTGGAAATAGTCAAACATGAAATTTTCTGGAGAGATTTGGGGAGGCAAACAAGTGTCAAAAACATTGCCTAAACTTTTTGAACAGTTTTTGCTTTAATATTCTTCAAAGGAGAACTTCAGGACGCACACATTATGGTCAACAAGTATTGGTTGCTTGACTTGGTATTAGGTAAGGAACCGACAGTCTACCATATTTCTGTTAAATGGCTTGTCAAGTGGTAAAATGCAGGAATAGGTTGCAGAAGTGCCTTAGATATTTTCTGACTGGGATTTCCTACCATTTGACAAGTGTGACAAAATCTTTGGTACTTACAAACATCATTTTTTAATTCTCGGCAAATAAAAATCATTCAGAATCTTGTGATAAGTCTTACTGACACCAAAATGACCAGCTTAAGGAGTTTTATGGGCTATACTATGAACTTCCTGTATATACGACGTACGAATAACAACTTGATTGCTCACTGACCACTCATCACCAACAGGTACATCGGGTGGTCGCCATTCTCTCATAATGACCCCATTTTTCACAAAGTAACAAACTGGTAGTTGTGTGGCTTCATTGTCTGAAACTAAGTCTTATGTCTTCTCTGACGAATAGTACTTGGGGGCCCATAACTCACATTAAAATGTCTTGCATGTTTATAAAGTAGCTGTTACTTTCTATTCAGATATCTTGCAACTTCAGTCAGAAATTGGCAAGTGGTGTCTATTATTCTGTGAAGAAACTAATTTACTTATGACTCTCTCTCTCTCTCTCTCTCTCTCTCTCTCTCTCTCTCTCTCTCTCTCTCTCTCTCTCTCTCTCTGCTGAGTGATTAAGTCATTTAAATTATGGAATTTATCCATTGTTCCAAGGCACATATATTAAGGATAACAGGCCAAATTTAAAATTTCATCTCAGATTCATAAATGTTATAGTTTTGCGAAGGTCCAAGCATCAGAAGAAAACAAAAAATTAGCAAATAAAATATAATCCTTTTCACGGTTTTTTGCTCATAGCAAGTGCAAATAACTTATTTTATTGCCGCCAAAAAGCAAATTCTCTAAAACATGAGCATTTTTGTACAGTGTAATATATTGAATAGAGATTCAGTAATGGAATGGTTTTTTAAAAAAAATTAATTCTTGAAACTGTCACTAGGGAATATAATCTGACTGTTCTTGAGGCATAATTTACAAATGTGTGTGGTATACAAAAGGAAATGTGTCTCGGCGAATCCAAAATTTACAGCTTTAATTCCTCAAAATTTGCAATTATGACTGCATGTCTAATCCAAAAGCCATATTGTGTAAAAAGCTTGTCTTTATTCATGTTTTATTCATGTGAAAGTGAAAAACAAAAGGGATTGACAAATAAATCTATCTGAACAATGTAACAAGACAATCCAATTATTTCTTCCTTATAATTGCCTACCGTATGATAATTCTTGTTTAAGACTAATTCATCTAATAATATTAGTTTTATGAATGCCGGTTTACATTAAATATTTATTTTTCTCTAATATTTCCTATGAAAAGTTAAACGCTGCATATAGTTTTTATTTATTTATTTTACTTTATTGCATAGTCGTATTGTGCTGATGTTTTTTTGTGTCATGACACTTTTAACTTATATTTTAAGTAGGATAAAATAATGATAAAATCACAGACAAATGAAGATGTGTATGCTGGTGGTGGTGGTGGTGGGTGCTGGATGCTACAACAGCCTGAGCTGTGAGTAGCCTTAAAAACATTAAAAGTGTTTTAAAAAATTATGTGGCTGGGGTCTTACTCTTTTAACAGAAAACAATCACATCTGTAGAAGATACGTGAAAAAATTTGTATTAATCTTTTTAGCTACTACATTAATTTCATATCGAAATGAATCAAGCAAGTTTGGTACTGTATTGCAGCAGTAATAATAAAACAAATTGAGCTGGTTACTGGTAGCGGTAGCAACGTTATTTATATTCAATAGGTTATATTTTTATAATTGCTACCAAAGAAGTCTGATGTTTTATCAGTGAAGTACCTTGCAATCAATTATCTTATCTGTACTATAAATATCGATTCATATATTGATGAATACAATTTTTAATAATAAAAAAATGTAGTTTCCAGTTTTATATCTGTGGAAATAAAGCATCTCATAATTGTATGGAATGTTCTTTATGTTAAGATATAGAAAATATATTTCATATTGTTAGAATTTATTTTCTTATATAATGAAATAAGTTCATATTTTTGCAGAATATAGCTATCCTACAGTATATGCTTTGTATGTGACCTCCTTGTTTTAAGTTTGCCTCTTGCTATTGTATTGGAATTGGAGATTTAAAATGAAACTGGAGATATGAGATTCTTGTCACAGGTAACTAGTGATAATACTTGCTGGCTATTGCATAATCATCCATGCCACACATATATAAGAATTTTGTATAATTTGAATATATAACCTACTTCTTGTTATATATATATATTTGATACATTTAATTTGTTTTGTGCTTCTTGCAGGTCAGCTCTCTTTCGAATGTTAATACTCTTGAAAATCAGCTGACTGTCATGTGGTAATATAATTCAATGATATTGTAAATAAGACGCCCAAATGCGTAAAGTGGTATAACCTCTTGTTGCTAGGGTCAGGGGAGCTTTCGTAGTGTAAGAAATTGACGTGTCACAGCGCCATCTGTTGTCATAATGAGGCATTATTTTATGCTAACTTCCGTGATGCTAACTTGCAACGTGCTTGATGCTACATTATAATCGTGATTTTAGAAGGTGCAATCTGTATAACTTGTGATATAGCAAGTTTATAAATAGAATATTAAAACTTGTAATAACTGACATAGCATTTGCTATACGACAAACTAAAGAACCAATTCAGTTGCTGACAAATTGGAAAATACAATGACGCAGAAGGAAAGTAGATCTAAGCAGTTGCAAGCAGCCATTTACAGCTTGCAACAATGAAGAACAGAAAATTCATGACTAGAATTAGGAATGTAGCACTTGCAAGCAGAAATTTATAATACTGCAGAAGGAAAGTAGCACTTGCAAACTGCCACGTATAATTTGCATCAATGAAGAATACAATATACATAGATATAATTACGAAAGTTGCACTTGCAAGCTGCCATTTATAATATTGCATCAAAGAAGTTTAGAAAATACATGCTTAGAATTATGGCGGTAACCCCCCCCCCCTCCATATGTTACAGGTAAAGAAATATCATTTTCTTCAATAATAGCAGCGGTAGAATATTTTAATATTAATCCAAGGTCAGTAAAATTTGTTGCTGACGGAGTCTATAAATCAACATTATCAAAAATATTTAATGTCAGAATCTACTTTCAATATGAATCACCTGTTATTTAAAATATTTGCTACCTCACTATTTGTCAAGCAGTAATTGACATATTTATTTAAGGCTTCTTTGTCGTATTCGACTAGGATCTTTGCATGTCGAAGTATATAGTCGAGTTCTATGCTGCTGAGCAAGATCAAATTATTTTTTCTCTCTCTACTTCAAAGCATGGCCACGTTAACGTCACCGTGGAACATATTTCTTACAACCTGTTCCAGCTGATAAGGATTTACAACATGAGCTCGAGTAACAAATCTGTCCATATTTGATAATTAACATAAACATTAGCTAAAACTATCAATAAATCTCAACTTGCCAAGTGTCACTGACAAATACTTTTCCGTATTGTTCGGGATACATTTTATTTTATTGTTGTTATTGATTTTTAAGCGGTTTATTATATCTTTGTTGCCGAATGATTCTACGATAATACGAGAATCGTATCCACGAAAATTATGTGCGACAACAGGAACGAAATATGGTGCTGCATATTTAAGATTGCATTTGTCATGAGCTGGACCGCGATAATTACCTGTCATATGACAATATTCTTTTACTCGATCATGGTCAAGTTCAGATGCAAACGCTTGCTCGCAGATGTAACATATTTTTGATGAAGCAAATTCAGCTTCCTGCTTTACGGTTAAAGGTTTCATTTTCGTTGTTCTACCGAGCAGCACCATGATGGCATCAACCTCGCTGATCAGGTTTTTCAGCAACCACAGAGCAGGATTGACACCGCGATAAAGTTTAACGGGTTATGATAAACGTTTATCAACAGCACATACAACTTTGTATGCGACCCAACAATTAACATGTTCTTATACTTTTTTTCGAGGATTTATCAGGGTTATTTTCTGCTTCTTGCACAGGATGCAGAATAGACTCAAAATCGTTGTATATTATAAAAGAAACTTCATCTTGTGTCTGTAGTTCGTAAACTGTAATATATTTTGATCTTGATATGGCATAGATAAACGCTGTACGTTAGAACAATACTCGAGATGACGATCTAATACCAGCTGGGACTTGCATCCGTGTAAACATTTGACGCAAAAAATATTTTTTTTTTCCCTTTGTGTTCGTTATCCTGCCCACCGACTAACCCGTTAAAGTTTTTGATCCATACTTAATGATTTTTATAGAACAGCAAGTTTATTGTTGCTTGTTCGGATCTTCCAGTATCTGATGTGGCTCGATCGCTGATATATCTTGGACAAATCTTTTATGTATCATCATCTACTCCAAACATATTAATACCACCTGGTAAAAGTAAAATGTTCTGTTTCTGAAATTTTGGAATTTGATATTCAGAAACGGGAAATACAATTCCTGAAAAGTTTAGATTGTTAGAATGACAAATATAATTTGATACTCTGTCGGCGTGCTTATCTACTGGGAACAACGCTGATAATAACCCTCACTGGAAACATTTGTTATCGTTGTTCTCGACATTGATACAACATTTTGAGTTTTTGATTTTAGTTGGCAGATCGGCATATGAGCTACCTCGCAATGGATTATGTTTCATAGTGTGAAACAAAATTTCTGTTATTTTATCGAATCTCCAACCCGAACCAGATGTTGTGTATTCTTCTACTTTTTCTGTATCTCTTGAAATATATCATTTGACAATGACATCAAATTTGCTCCAATCAAACCTCGGCGGGATAGAGATGTAATGTAAGGATCAGCAAGTTCTTCGAATTGCTGTTGAGATGATTGTGTCTGATCAGATTATCGATCCAATGATATACTCATCTTTGGAAAACGAATATGAAATTGCATTATAATCTTTAATCCGCTATGCTTGGGAAGTTCAGATTTTACTGCTGGCTGAAGTAAATGAAACAAATTTGTAGATGAGAAATTTGTGAGTAAAAGCTGATCATCAAATATTCAACTGTTGTCAGATCCGGCAAATGCTGTTGCAATTTTGTAGGGCTGATATTTTGTCACGAACAAACTTCTGCAAATTTCAACATCATATAATAGGGTGTTTTATATTTCTCTAATAGTACGATATGAAATTATTAATTAGAGATTTGAAACACCTATAGTATATCGTGACAAAATTATATCAACAACCCATCATCGTTAATGGTCTTGCAAGGTGCCAGGAAATATTCTGGTGTCATCCAAAATATATCTTGTTCTCTTGCAATGAACTTGGTGTCGTTATAAATCTCAAAAAGAAAAATGCGATCGGAGTATTAATATCAGAAGGTTACAGGAAAACGGTAAAAGCAGAAGATGATATTGAATATACTAAAATATTTTTACATGATTTTATCTGGACTCTATTCAATGACGATATTCCTGCTGGAATGAAAGTTTATCATATCAATGATCAAGTGACCGACAATAACATTGCTAATTTATCTTTGAAAGAGGAGTTTAAGCTACATCTGATATATAATCTTTACGAGGCTAGCAGAAGAGGAATTGTCAGAAACATCCGAACAAAAAAAGTTGTCGGTAATCATGATAAATATTGTTATTTCCGCGTAATGGTACGAGGAAGAATACTAATTTTATTTGTTATAAATTGCGCAGATTAGTTTATGAAGTTTTTCATGGTTTGATTTCTGAAGATCTTGTAATTGATCACATAAACGGAATAAAGACGGACAACCGACCTGAAAATCTTGACCTTTTTACTTCTAAAGAAAATACAAGACGCAGCAGAAGAGGTGGTGTTAATTTTAAAAATCCCTCTAAACCTGTTATAGCAACAATCTCTGTTACAGGTGAAGAAATATTATTTATTTCACTATACCCGACCTCAAAATATTTTAATGTTCACACACAATCAGTAAAACATGTTGCTGATGGTATTAACAAATCTGCATTCTCAAGAACAACTTTTGATAGAATCTTCTTTCGATATTCATGTGTTATTAGTATAGCGGCAATATCACTGTTGGTCAGACAGCAGTTGATATATTTGTTTAGCACTTCTGTCTCGTTCTCGATCCAGATCTTACCGTATTTCAACATGCGATCAACTTGGATGTTGTTAAGCAAAATAAGATTATTTTTTTCTCGTTATACTTCGAAGTGGGTCATCGCATTAACATCTCCACGAAACATGTTTCTTATAGCCTCTTCAAGCTTATATATGTTTACATTAGCTCCAGTAACAAACCGTTCCATGGTAATCAACTATTTAACACAAAGAGTGCTTTGCACTCCATTCATTAAAGATTCTTTTTATCTTTCTCGAGTTCTGATACCTCGAAATCTGTTAACAGTATCTCAAACGCCGAGTAAGGATCATATTCAATGATAAGATCCGCTTGAGATCCAGTTTATTTTTTTTGCTCATAAAAACTTTAACCGCGTCAAACAGCAGGTTCATATTTAAGACTTTAGCTCTGATAATACTCCTTATTTCATCTGGCATTTATTACTCTTTATTAGACAAAAGCTTTATGTATAATGTCGCTGATAAAAAATGATATGTTTCTACGATCGTCTGATTTTCGAGCTGATGTTGATCGTGAGTCAAATGTGAAACGAAACAAAATATCACTCAGACCGCTGTGGTCTACTGATTAATAATGGTACTTTACACCGGAATGTGAAAAAATCACAATTTGATCTCAAAACATATATATTTCCCGTGCCTGGTGATCAACTTGTCGATGAACATGTATTATACCTCAACATGAATAAGTGTATGTTATAGCTCAATCAAGATAAAATGTCAAATCATCCTGCCAAAAAGATTTAAAAAATTATTTTACTGTCACAGAATATCAGATATTTCGGGATATGCTAAAACCGTTTATGTGTATTGGACAACTTGAAGTTTATGGTCGTCAAAAAATTTAAAATTTGATTTTTTTCGTAAAGATTTTGAACCTTATGACAGATTTAATAGCAGATCTAAGACAACATCTGATATTGTTCTGCAGATCCATTATGTGCAAGTCTATTCTTCTAAAATACGAATAGATCTATGGCGATCTAATCGGATCGCTAGAGATCTAGTCAAAGATCTTTGATTTCACTAGTTGGAATCCAACTGTTAAAACTATCACCGTAACCGCGCCATTTAACCAAACTTCATTTATCAAGTCTTTTTATCACTCGTTCGATAACAAATATATCTTGAGTTGTTCGTTTACGGTCCTGTTCGTAGAAACTTCCTATTACGTCTTCGTTTGCAAGATCGTTTAAATTGTATGCTACCGGTATTGTCATAAGAACCCTATCAATGACAAAGACTTCCTTGGACCAGTTCGGGTAAAACCTTTTCCAAATGGTTTTTGTTTGTTTGTTTGTTAATGAAATTCTGACACGATCACCAACGTTAAACTTGTGACTGTGATATATGCTCTTGTTTGCAAGAATATGATTTTTTATAGCTTCGTTCGGTGACATACTTCATCCGCGTGTGGATAGTGTCTTACGTTTAGCATCATTGTAATTCGTTATCATGGTTGGCAGATCATCGATATATCTGTTGGTGTTTTTGCTGTAAGATATTTGTTGATCTTTTCTTTTTATAGTACAATTAACGCGTTCGACAACGACACTGTTTTATTCGTTACCGGTAACATATTTATTTCATAGTGTTTTGTTTCCGAAATTGCTTGAACAGCTTGTTAAAAAAACTCTGATCCATGGTCTGTCCAGATTTTATTTGGTTTTCGCTCCGTCTTCACAATAATATCTTATAGATATCAATGACGTTAAACAGATACCTCTTGTTATCGTTATACTGAGTAATGTTCTGCATATCTGCAAGATCTATCGCCCAGATATCATCAACAGCATTTGCGACGACTCTTCATCGAATAAACATTTTTTTTAGGTTTGTGTAGCTCATGAACCAGAACGCTCTGCGTTCCACTGATATCTGACGCATGCTTGCCAGGCATCCCAACGGCAAGCTTATATTTTGCACGTATGATGCCTTGTACTAGTTTTCTGTCAAATGGTTCTCGCATATTATCCGGTTTCATCACTCGTTGTTCGTCAAGCATTACCCGATCGCAACCTAGTTTCTCGTCGATGTGATCACGGTAATAAATATCATCATCAACTGCATTGTATGGTTCTTGTCCCGGTAACGGATTGTCATTTTCATCGAGATGTTGATTTATGCCCTGCAATGTCCAACCTCCATTTGGTTTCGGTAATTTGCCAATAACTTTATGTATATTCAATCCTGATAAGATGAATGCTCTATGATTGCAACCCTGGCAATAAGCAACTATCTTATTTTCTTTATTGCACCGACCTTTGTTCACATCTTCGCAATTACATTTCATTCATATTTAGACGCTTACTAAAATAACTTTATCGTCAGATGTTATTGTCGGAATACTAGCACTCTATGTTTGCATTGCACAATCACCAGTGATTGTATCACCGAATTTATCTTGTTTAAGGAACATACTCTTTCCCCTGCCACAGACATCACATATACTTTTCAGCATTTTTCTGTTATTAGCGGTTTTTTCTGTTGTTTATTCGATGTTATTGGTTTTGGTTCTGTATTTGAGACAATATATTGTCATTTTTATACGTAATGTCAGATAAAATTAATGCCAGATCGTTTACGATCCAAGTACCGTTTTACGATCATTGCTGACACTAGGAAACGGGTCAAATTGCAGAATAAACTTTAAAAAATTAACTTGTCCAGAAGATGACTTGGACGTTTGCGTGCCAGACATCTGCAAGATAAACATAACGCAATAATAACTACAAGCTGAAGTTCCAACTGGCTGAAGCTGATTAGAGTTATAGTTTATTTTTTAATATATTTTTTTTAAGATGTATTGTTTAATAACATCACTAGGAGGTAGACAAAACAGGTCAAAGTCGTTGTTGTTGTGAAGAGCTACCAAATGCGTTCCAGACCCGTCTTTGAAAATTTGTATATTGATGACACAGCTTTTGATTAGTTTCTAGTGATCTATTTGCTAACTCATCTTTTGAAAATACTCCGATAAATCCGCTGACATCTTTAAGTTTATCAGCAATTTCAAAATTATTTAACGCGGACGATTTTATCAGTCATCGGCCCCAACTTCCACGAGTCCGTGTTCGCATCGGGTATACCTGCATTGGTCGTGCTAGCACGCCACCTCCTATCCCTAACAGATTTGGTAAAAAAACTTCCTGCTATCCCTGCTAGCAGCGGGTCTAAAAATCCGCACCTGACCGCGTTGCGGTTCGTTATTCTTTTTTTTTTTTTTTTTAGGTCATAGGAGTATTTTGTGCTCGTGTTGTCGGCATTGTTTATAATTATTGATCAGATAAATTTGAACTGCAATCCATTTATAGTAATTGTTTTATACCGTCACCGGATACAGCATTTTTATCGCTCCTGATATTGCACCTGATGCTGCAGCTATACCTAAAGTTCCTAACACAGGTAATATCTTTGGCAATAATGTTCGTACTAAAGTAACTATCATTGTCACGGTAGATCCACCCATGATCGCTTTCGATCTGGCAAATGCTGTTATTTGTGACACTGACAGATCAAGTATAAACGGTTTACCTTTTAATATTTTGTTTATTTGCCTTTGTGTAAGAAGTAATTTTGTTGGAACGACCTGAGTTTTGAAATCTATTTTTAGTGAAACTGCTTTTCGTTTTGATGTAGCTCGTGCTAATTTTTGTATTTGTCCCTGCGACATATCACTATCAGGCAAAATATTTTTCATTATGAATTTTACCAGATACAATATTTTTAAAACTACACCTGTACAGTCATTTTATCTTTGACAGCGTCAAGTGTTATGTATCTGTCAGATGTTACAAGTGCATACGCATAATATATGTTATCTGGAGCGATAAGAACCACTCCAAACGTCCATGTTACTTCGATGTCAGCTGTTGATCCAATAGCTCGTTCGCTGTGCTTACTAACATCAGAATAAAAATTCTGGTAAAGAGATTTAAACTCCTCGACAGATATTTGAGATCCAGTATCAGCGTCTTGATATTTCTGCATCGCCTCCATCAGATATATATGCGCTCGATATACGTTTCTATTAGCATTCTTTCCGAAGCTGCATTCGATCGCTCATTCAGGATATTGCTTAGAGTTTATTCTAACAAATATTCGTCTTACGTCAGCGTTATCAAAAATCGAGATGTTTTGTAGTTGATTATTACGTTTATTTTTGTCGCTGAAACAGGATAAATATCTCTTGGCAACTGTTCGCTAGGCGCTGTTGTTATTCGCCGTGTTATCGGTCGAATTTGGTACAGCTGTTTGATAAAGCTTGTGCTTTTCAAAATATATTTTTCTGCTGTACGTGGCTAACATTGTCAAAAGTTCTATTAGTTTTGAGGCAGATACGACAACTCGTGGAATCCATAACGCCAATCGTGAGATCACAAACTGGCAATCAGCAATACCAGCAGCTCTAATCAGACAATCGTTATTATCAGCTCGGTCAAGTATAAGAGTATGTTTTATACCGCGAACATCTTTATTGTAGTTCCTGTAAAATTCAAATATTGTGCTTAACGGAAGCATCATTGCAATTTGACGTGATTTAGCTGTATAATTTCTTCGTTTAACAAAGCCATCATTGTATTCTCTAAGATTTGTCACAATAACAACATTCTGAGCTTTTGTTAACAACTCAGCTGTATCAGCTGCAGCGTTTTGTAGGGTAATTCCAATTGCATTACAAAGAGTATTTCTCACATTAGCTATTGCATTATCTTCTACTGCTTGATTAGCCAGCTCCAGCCGTTGTTTACTAATGTAATATTTGCACCAGCACCAATACCACCTTAATTTTATCAGCGATCTTTTGTCCGACAGCTGTTCCTGCTGCAGATGCGGCTCCTGTTGCAAAAGCTTTTCATGCATCTAACGCGATTGGTGCTACTTTGTGAGCTATCCCAGGCATATTTTCGATTATCGTTGAGAATATATTTAAAAAAAAAAACACCTACTGTTTTTCTGTGATAACTGTTTCATTGTTTCATCTTGTTTATACAAATTGTCCGATAAAATTGGCTTTGGTCAGTTGCTGACACGTAGATGCAGATAGTAAGTCAAAATTTCTTTGTTGAGATCAATCTGACGACCTGATTGATCGGTAAGTGTCATCGTGATAGATGATATTTGATTTTCGACACTGAACGGTTAGTATATTATCTGTCTCGGATTTGCTTGCATTAATGAACCAAGTAGAACATCATGATTAAACGAGTAAATTGTCTGTCATTGGCTACCTCGTGCTGTGTATGACCCAGTTGCAATAGAATAGTTTATCATAATTGTATTTACATATGTGATTTTGACGGCTGACTCGCCATCATATGATATTGTCACAGATGTGTCAGATCCGTATTGTTGTTTGTTAAATCCAAGTAATGATCCTATTGTATATTGGCCGCTAAGATCAAGAACAATTTATTTTTTAATGTTATTCTTGCTTGTAACGTGTTATAATTCCGAATGATCTCAAGATTATCAGATAATATACTGCTGCTGCCAGCGGTTATAAGATACTTTATTGTTTTGTTGATATCTGTTACGTTGTAGGCACCTTGTGATATCTTAACAGATTTCCACTCGATGATGCCTTTGATTTTTTTATGCCAAATGTAAAATCGTCATTGACGTTAGTTTTAACATTTGCTATAGAGTGCCAGACTGTAGCAGATATTAATCCGATCTCATACTGATCAATTCCAAATTCAATAACAGGGTTATAAAAACTGAAGAGTTTGCGCTGTTCGATGTTGTCTGAGACGAATCAAGTAGCAACGTCATCGACGACATTTGTATTTGTTATTCGTAGATAAAAACTATGAACACGGTGTTAGCCAGTGAATTCGCCGCGAATCAAGTCGCTGAGTAACACATAATATTCGTCCGTCGTTAAAGTGCCGTTTGATCGTAGATGATCAAGCATTTCAACTATTTCATTGTCTATTTCTGTGCTAGTGTTTCCAGCTTCCTTCGATGAGATTAGCGGCATCAGTCAATCAACGATATCAGCTGCTGAGTTAAATATATTTAATCCTGTACCAGATAATATAAGTTTCTCACGGCTTTTGTCATAAAATTTAAACAATCTAGCAAAATTCCATGACTTGTCCTATGGTTGTAGTCTTGTCCAAGAAGCGTCAGCTGTTATAATCATAAGATTAGCATTTATTCCGTCACGCATTGCTGTAAAAAAATCCCATAATTTCTTTTTCGTCTGTAACTTTTGAAAATATATTTTCAGCTTTTTTACGATATTCATCACATTTTGTTGCATTTTATCTTTAAATTTTTCGTATTTTTCACGTTCCCACGAGCGAACATTGTTAAAATTTCGATGTTCATCATCAAAGTTATCTATTACAAATGCTTGTAGTTCGTCATCTAATATTTTTTCCTTTTATTTTTTTAGGGAAATGTTTTTTTTTTCAATGTCCAGTCCTAAAATATAAGCTCGGAAGTATCTTTGTTTTTCTTTAGCAATTTCGACTTGACGTAACCTTATTTCCTCAATTCTCCTTTCTATTTTTTCAGGATCACCAATTCGCTCAACAGTGTCCGCAGCAGCTTTTCTCTGTCCTTCTTCAAGTAGTCCTAGCAAATCTTTCTCTTTTAATTTTTCTATATTTTCCGGTGATACTTCCTCGATGCCGGGTTGTTTGCCAAGTACAGACTCGGTGATCGGTTTGAAGAGTCTTGCGGTTTCTTCTGCTGTTTGTTGTTGTCAGCACGTTCTTGCTCAACGTTTTTCTTAAACGCAGATCTTGTTGCCACATATTTCATTAGAAGATTTCTCCGCGCATTGTCCATTATTGTAAATAAGACATTAATATTATATTTCTTTACAATCTAAGAACTTGTCAATTCCTCGTCGAATCATATGCTTGGTATCTCTTGCAAGTTTATTGAATAAGAAAAAAACTGAGATTACCATGAGCGGCCTCATCATACAGCTTAAAATCTTTGTCCCTGGAAACATCACCGCATTGTTCTCGTGATATATTCTGCACGTCAATATTATCCAGTCCGTTAAACAATATAAAACAACCCGTATTTCTTCTGACAAAACGATCAATGTTATAAAAACCTTGGACAAGATAAATTGCATTACAGCTTCGATTTCTTGACAATGAAAAGTAAGATTTGATCTTGTCCATCTCAGCATTACTCAACGGGATGTCATCAAAAACGATAATCTTATGTTCGTCCGACTCTAGCTCGGTAACAGGAACCAGATCTTCTGGTGTCATTATAACAAATATATCTTCGCCAGCACCAAGTTCATTTTTTAGTTTTTCGTTGTACTCGTTCAGCAACTCGTATTTGTTCTACTGAGGATTGATTGTATAGATATACACCCGATCGTAGTTGAATATGTCTTTGAGTAGCAAATTTATTAACAAGTTTGTTTTGCCAGATCCTGTACGTCCTATTATCAGGCAATGACAGCCTGGTAACTCAAAATTGTGTTTATTTTTTATTACTCGTTCTGTGTCAAAGTTTATTATGCTTATCATATAATATGCGCACAAAATTTTATCCTGATAATTGTATCAGCAGCACACAATAAACATGAGTTACTACACAAAATTTGGTATGTTAGTAAGTTGTTCATCCGGTGAAACAACAGCAACTACAACAGATGTTGATCTAACAAATTATATCAAGAAATCAGATGACATAATGACCGGCAACCTTATCATGTCAGGACGAGTGTTAGATCTAAAAACAACATATCCTCCTGTCAACGTCAATAACACACAAGCCGCTAGTCATAATCATCAAACCACAGCTGTATCTGAAAAACGTTCACTTGCCGGCGGCATAATGTCCGGCAATATCAACATGAGCAATAATAAGCTCACAAATATCAGTACATCATATCCGTTAAACAACGCCGATATTCTACAAGCGGTAAGTTATAATCAGCTAACCAGAGCAGTATCTACAAAAACTTCGATTTGCAGGTGGCATAATGACAGGTTCGTAAGACGTGGGAGTGATATACAACATTCAGCTTGACAATACTCCGCTGTATAGCTGGGTAGCAAACGTAAAATTTGTAAGACAAAATTTTGTGGTAAAATCCGGCGACACAGTGATAGCTAATCTTGCCATGGGCGTCAACAAGATAACATCAACTGCGTTTCCAGCAACAACATCAGATCTAACAAACAAGAATTACGTCGATATGAGGTATATGATGAATATACAAATTTTCTTGCTGATCCTGTCAATAGTAAATTTCGTGATCTGGTTAATAATGCTTTTGTTGAGAAAACGTTTACATTTTAGCGTTAAAATTTGTTAGCGAAGTTTTATAATGACAAAAAAAGATCTAATCGATTTCAATCTCATATCATCAAGTCTCTCAGACAACGACAGTAACGAGCTGATCAAATACTACTGGTACTATCTTAAAAAAAAACTTTATTGTATCAGACGTGCCAGAAAATATTACAGCAGAATCATAAGCGTGTTAAACTATACCCCTATTGTGTTAACAACAGCAGGAATAGCATCAGCAGGAGGAACAGCAACTCCGTTATTGCTTATAGTGTCAGTAGTAGGTATTACGTTATCAGCGATCAACAAAAATTAGAGCCAAAATATAATAACGCTTCTTGTAAGATAGCAATAGCGACTTAAAATATTAAACCAATTTCGAGCTTATCTCAGAGGTGAAAAGTTTATCGTGCTAGATCTGATACAAGAACTACGAGTCAAGACGATTTTATTGTTGATATTATACCAGACAGAGTTGTAAAATATAAAAAACAGTATTCGGTACATTTTGTGTGAAATATGAAATACAATGGAAGACATTACGGTGGAAGATACCTCGCTAAAGATGAAGAGAATTCTCTTTCAGGGTAAGCATATGACGATTATACTTAACAACGAGAAGTATAGCACGTACTTCAAATTTAGGAAAAAGATAAAGTTTCCTCTTGTTTGCAATGATTATTCTGAATATTTTGATAAACTTGCTATAATCAAGAAAGAGCTCGTTAAAACTGTTGATAATCTTTATAATCCAATATCGCAAAACAAATACACAAAAAGTACAGTTGATGATGGGCTAAAAAAAATGGTACGTTAATAAGACAATAGTTTCTCATGGAAACTTTATCAAAATGTTAGAACCTGATTTTCTTATCAGCGATAAAATTAATTTGCATTTGTTCTGTCATGACGATGAGAATTATATTATTGCAAAAGCTGAAACGTTAAAAATATCTCCATAAATAACTAGCAATTTTGTGTGAAATATAAAAAAATAGATGCAGTAAAATTGCTAGTAATTACTAGTAAACTTTTGTGTGAAATACATGAGTAGTCTTATATAAGGGGTGTTTCTGGATCAAACCCTATTTTATTTGACGACGGCGACGATTCAGTAACGTCTCCTCTTGCTGGTAATCGATTATGAAATAGACGCTGTTGCCTAAACAAAGTTGTTTTCGTAGTTGTTTAGATTAACTTGAGGGGGCCATGGAGGGAGGTAAAAATCAAATTGTCGTCAGAAACCCGCTTACATAAGATTACTCATGTCACACATTGTGAACAACTGTCCACTGACAAAGTTCCCCGGTGGACTGTACCTTGCTGATGATGACGCTGTTAAATGGCTGAGCACGCACTGCAAACAATAATATAATATCGTATTTAAAGGAGATTCTTTTCACGCTTTTCAATGTTTGGAAAAGGATTGATGAAGTATAGGAGTCGTCAGCTCTGATTTATTTATCTAGAAAAAATTTGAATATAGTTTACTATTTCTAAATATTTAAATTTAGGTGAAAAGATATGTATATTTGCCATGTGGTTTAGCAAAATGCTCACTTCATTACCTAAAGGTTCTTAGTACACTGGAAAGAAATTGCATACACCTACAGGAGGAAGTCACTTCTTATTTTACAGATCTTGTTTTCTACGCGAAAGAACTTTGTCCACTCATATGGAACTTTTGTGTTGTTAGTTTCAGGCGTCTCTGTATACAGCTCATATGCGAAGACTAGCTCCGTTGCAAGGTTTTCTGGCCGACTCGGGCTGCATAATTTGCACACATTCTGGCTCATTTGCTGTTTGCTTGTTTATTTACCATTCTATCAAGATCCGAATCCATGCACTTTGCACAAGAGTCGTGACCTTCAAATTTGCTTTACCTCGCAACTTATCTTTAAACCAATAGCGTAGTATGTATGACTGACTTTTTGTTGTGCGGCCAGGTTATAGTTCAAAGGTGATACTTATTTTAATTCGCTAAATATTTTGGCAAACTTGGGTCAGAAAACAAACGTGAATATTACAGAGCTATGAAGACAGCTACCAATAATGTTATGTCTATGTGAATATTCCTATTGTTACGACTGTGGTCATAAACTGGGTAACAGACAGAAGCAAAACCAATAAGTTTTGTACAACTTAATAAAAAATTTTTTTTTATCAAATCCAAAATAATCCTGATATGTTCTATGGAAGTTCCAAAGAACGAAAAGTTCCGTATATATTACAAAATCGAAAATGTACTGGTCGGCAAAGAATTGTGACTTTGTCACGATGGCGTCGTCCTGAACTCCTTTAAATAACTCACAACAGTTCTAGAATAATATTATAGTCCAAGTAATGAGAACTTTCTACTTCCGCTGAACAGTCCAAACAAATGTTTTTCCTCTCCAAAATCATCTAAGTACAACATAAAACACGTCTGCAGACTTACAACAGGAACGCAGGAAATGAGAATGACTCATAAAATGGGAATGAATCTGATTGCTCAGTTCTCTCTTTATACGCACAGTCTATTACGACTACATTTTACAAGATACCCCACGTGACAGATTTTACTATTCAATTTGTCTCGAAAACGCTTATTCATATGACATAGTCCAACCAATGGGAGTTACTGAATTTTTCTAAAAAGAATAGTCCAAACCCCATCAGCCAATGAGAAATTAGTTCAAAGGCGCCTTTAAGTCTTATTATTCAGATTATTATTTGTAAATGTAAACACATACGTAAGCAGCTATTTATAGATGCTATGTACTTTTACGCTCTTAACAGACCCTGTGTCACGTCGGCAAAATCTAACTAAAGATGTTCTGTACAATTTACAACAACGAATAAAAATCACAACAATTAAATAAAATCATGTACTAGGAGTTACAAAAATATAAATATACATAACACAATGCACTTTGCTGAATTACTTAATAGTCTATCAATATTTGTTACATGAGTAAAGTACATTATGTTTTTGATCTCAGTAGCAGCAGGCAGGGCGAACAGACAACTTTGTTCCTGGCCTTATTTTACAAAAATAAAGGTTCCTACAGGGGCTGAAAAATAAGGTCAATAACGCTAAACCGAACCTACTAACTTTTATTATTACCGTATAGTTTGAAAAAACGGATAATAAATCGTTTGGGTTAGCTCATTTTTGTTATTTTATTTTTGACTTTTTGTTTTTTAATGTTATAATGCGTTTAGTTTACTCGCCGGGTCACTCAATTTTTGTCGGCCACCCTGCCTGCTGCTGTAAATTAAACAGCCAGTATAAATATTATTATTAATGGTCGTTATTGGAGAACCTCACTCTGCCAGATTGGCAAGAGAGCGACTAGAGGCAATTAGAAAATTTATTCCAACTCGTGATGCTGTCAAGCAACAATTACAAGAACGTCGGGAATCTCATGTTGAATTTGAAGTGGATACAAAACAATTATTTAAACCTATTACAGAGACAACTAAACCTCTTCTTCCTGTTTTAGAGAAAACCGCTGAAGCAACTGGAAAAATAGCAGAAAGAACTAAGAAAACAAAAAAGATTCTACGAGAACTTCCAATAGAAATAGCTGCTGCTCAGCCACCGAGGGATATACCAGAATTAATTGAAGGTGATTCGAGTGTTCCCCTTGTTAAACCAAAAACATCAAGAAAAAAATATGAAAAAAAGTCAGTAACCAAATTTTCCGCACGGGGTCTTATGTTCACTAATTATGATCCTATTGGAGTTGCTGCTACAGGATACGCTTATCGTGATCTTTTTTTTAGATCCGAATACTCCTGATATTCAAAGAAATAAATGGAATGCTTTTATATTTCGAACCGTTAACAATATAACCAAAATTACCGGTAAACATCGAGATAATTTTAAAAAATTTGAGGATGATGTTAAAAAACATGAAAAGGACTTTATTCGTAAAGGTATCGAGGATAGTGAACAGAGAAGAATATTGGAACAAGAATTAAAAGAAATAGAAGAAGAAGAAGAAGAAGAAGAAGAAGAAGAAGAAGAAGAAGAAGAAGAAGAAAGAGAAAATTTTTTATGAAGAACAACAATCACCATCGTCACCACAACAACAACCATCTCCATCACGATCACCACCACTACCACAACAACCATCATTATCATTACCACCGCCATTACAACCAACACCAAAGGATGTAGCAAAAGGACGAGAAATAAAAAAAATCAGTATTTTGGTCGCCAGCCTCACAGAAAATTCTTGAAGAACAACAACCATCACCACCACAACAACAACCATCTGAACTTGCGGAGACAGTAGAAAGAGAAAAGGAAATTAAAAGATTAATTGGCAATGCTAGACATTATAAAGAAAATATAGATAGAATAAGAAAGAGTAAATTCTACCTTTTAGAACCCTTAAAATCAGGAATTGAGAGAGATATTGATAACCTAATGGAAATTAGTACCAAATTATCTAAATTAGGATTATCAGAATCTGAAATCAATAAGATTATTCCAAAATTTTATTATAATGTTAGGGGGAGAGGTCTCTCTACCGGAGGTGATTTTACTCTATGTCCTAATAACGTTATCTCTGACGTTGATCGATTAGAAATTCTCATTGGATGAAAACGAGCTGGTAATAATTCTCCAGAAATAATTAATGAAGCGGCTGATATCTGTAGACGGTTATTTACCGGTGGTGTTATGGACGTTGATGTTTATCAGTCTCTTATTAATGAAATTGCCGATGACTACTACAGTGACTAAGTACGTAATTAAATACAATTACTATAATAAAATGATCGTACATAGTACTCAACGTGGACCAACCATGGTCAGGATAATAAACTCACGATTACCAGTATACAAAACAACCTACGGAGATGGACTAGGTGATGTTGTTCAAGGTCTATTTAGAAGGATAGCTCCAAAAGCAATACCGATCGCAAAGCAACTGGGAATGAAAGCTATTGATGTTGTTCGTGAAAAAGGTATTGGTGCTGTTGGTAATCTCGCTGGTAAAGCATTTTCAGTGATCAAAGATAGACTAGCACGATTAATACGACGAAAACCTCAACCAGTAAAATTACCTAGTACTGAAGTAATGCCTCCAAATGTCAGTAAAATAATAAATCAAGTTGCGAATCAAAAACTAGCAGAGTTGGCTGATGTACCAATGTCAGAAAAAGAAAAAAATATAACCGCTAGTCTGATAGCAGGAAGTGGTCTTCGTTTTAGACGATAATAATTATAATAAAGATGTTCAAGCGCATATCTGATCCAGCATTTGACATGGACGCACCAGTACTCAAAGATGAGTCTGTGCGTGATAATCAATATTATTCTTATGACGCTCGAATTCCAGATCAGCGTGGACGAATTGAACTACAGGTTGAGGATACAAGTAGGTATTTCTTACCCGCTGAGGCGTTTATTGAGGTAGAAGGTGAAATTTTAAATAACGCTGCTCCTGCAGCACCAGTAGCATATGGAGCTGAAGTTAGGGTTGGTTTTGTTAATAATGGTATTATGGCGTTATTTGATAGTGCTACGTACATGATTGACGGAAAAAATATTGGATCAATTCAGAAAGACGTCGACGTTGCAACGACAATACTTGGCCTTGCAAGATACAGCGATGATTATTCAAGATCAACTGGTCCATCAATGATGTTTGTAAAGGATACTTCTAACCACCCTGACAATAGAAATCAGATTACTCGACAGCCCAATAATCGAGCTGTTCCTCCTGTTGCTGCTGCTATTGAAGATCTATATTTTCCAAATCCAGAATTTAACTTAGGGTTTGCAGCACGTAGATCAATGTTGAAAGATAATAGAAGGTTGTTTTCATGTGCGATTCCACTGTCACATATCTTTGGATTCTGTAGAAATGTCAGAAAAGTCATTTTCGGAGCTAAGCATATAGTTGTACTTGTACGAAAAGCAACCGACAACGATGCATTATGGAGACCCATTGGTGATCCTGGTAAAGTAATTCTGACAAAACTTTCATTGTGGATGCCAGTGATGACTCCATCAATATCTGAAGAAGATCGTCTACTCTCTTTTATGAATCAAGGAGGTAAATCAGCATTATCATGGTTAACAATGACCACAGATGCTATCCAGAGTAATATTAATGGTTTATTTACATGGCAAATAGCTTCTCAGCAAGGTGTTTCTGCACCACGACATATATTTATTGCATTTCAAGATGCTGCACGGGTGGATGATCAAACACGCAGCATTATGATATTTGATCATCTTAATGTATCTGAAGTATCGCTGAGGATAAACGGACATCAAGAGGATATATTACTGAATTTCGATCAAAATCATGTAGCACGTGCATATCATCGATTAATGACGTTCGTGGGACGTGATCAAAATGTTGATACTGGTTTACAAATATCACAAA
>JAECUM010011427.1:0-25255 GCA_016617855.1 Megalonaias nervosa | reverse complement strand
GATTTTAACTGTTTTGAGAATGTAACACAATTAAATAAGTTGTGTGGTTCTTTCCTAGATGTTAATTAATATTGCTTATCAGATACATATCTAAGAACCTCGAGGCATTGGGATGGCTACAAAATGAGGCCTGGATCTAATAACCTCTAGCCAATGTGCTGGCTACAAAATGAGGCCTGGATCTAATAACATCTAGCTAATGTGGCGGCTACAAAATTAGGCCTGGATCTAATAACCTCTAGCCAATAAGATGGTTCCAAAATGAGGCCTGGATCTAATAACCTCTAGCCAATGTGATGGCTATAAAATGAGACCTAGATCTAATAACTTCTAGCTAATGAGAAGCTACGTGAATAATGCCGGACAAAATGTGAATATATTTACCATAAAATATATTGTAGCCTACATCACATTTAAAAGATAAATTTTTATTTTGTTTCTCCTTCTTATTAAAAAATGTAAATACTTTTAGTTGAAGAGGAACAGCTTAAACTTCTATCAGTTTTTATACATCAGAAACTAATTCTTTCATTTCCTTTTTGAAGTAATTGGTAGGGGAGGATCTTTAATAAATTTCAGAATGATCTATTTACCTATCTTAAGTGGCGAACCAAAAGGACGCTGTCCTATGACTTAAATGGCGAACCAAAAGGACGCTGTCCTATGACTTAAAGGTCTAGCTCAAGCATGTCCTTTGGCATTCGGTTTTAAAACGATGTTATTGATGAAATTCCAACTAAAGATATTGGTTTTAGAAATTGTGACGATCTTTGTGTTATAAATATCCTCGTTTCATTAAAATATCCACTGCATTATTTTACATGTTTTATATTTCTGTGTCGAGAGGTGTAAACCAAATATTTTTTAAAAAGAATAGTTGCTATCCACATTCGTAACTTTTTAAGGCTATTGAGTGCTTCTCTGATATGAACATCGAATTATTTCTTAATGGCAAGTTAAATTAGAGCATGCTTCCATTACATACGTGATTCACATAGTCAAGTAAAATTGATAATTATAAATGAATTTTCGCTCAGTTACTTTAATCGACAACATTCTTTATTATCCATCTATTCCAAAAACATTGTTTATAAAACGAAGACTAAACAAAAAAAAAAAGTTTTAGCGTAATGTGAACTCTGCTATGGCTTTGTCTTCCGCATGTAATGAAAATTTTTTTTTTTATTTGGTGAAATGCGTTTTAATCTACATTTACATTAATGCAATTTACATCCTAATCATTGAAACTTTTCCCCACTCCTCTTCATGAATAATTTCTACTGTTTGAGACATCTCTTTGAAAGCTGGGAGTAAGGTCAATTCAGTACGGCTGTTGTCTGAAAATCGACGTTCCTAGTCAATTCTTGTCCCTTATCCCACTAGGTTTTCATTTGTAATTATCCTGCCTCGAGGGAATCAAATGTGATGAATTAGAAATAAAAATAAATGTAAAAACGGTACTGAAAATTGTCATAAATATAAAAAATAATTATGTCTTAATATTATCACAATAATAATATCATATCATCAAGAATAATATAACTTAATATCAACAATAATATTATAATATCATCAACAGTAATAATATCACAATACCATCAACAAGACTAGTATCACAATATCATCAACAATAATAATATAATCAGCGATAAGACTATCATCATATCATCAAAAATAAGAATATTACATTGTCATTAATTAATAATAATATAATAATTTCATCAACAATAATAATATCATAATATCACCGACAAAACCCACATACTTCGATATTAGAGATATTTTCAGAAGAAAAAAAAAACTAAAAAAAACATTTGCATGTCGAGTAAGCAGGGTCCTTTCTTCTGTTTTTATCAGTATGAATCTGGAATCAGTTACCAGCAAACATATCAATTAAAAGCAAATGTATTTTCCGTAAAACGTTGATTTTCCTAACGATGGACGCGTATATTCCACACAGATATTTCATTATATCCTAACTACGTTTTAATTGTTTAAATATAAATATTACCTCTCAGGGCCCTCATACTGAATATTTTTTCACGAAATATATTAGCTTAAAGTAAGACAAATCAATAACGGTGGCCCACAAATGTTAGAATGCCCATGCTATATCAACCTACCACTACCGTGAACGTTTAAAACTGCATTAAATGTACCATCTTCACAATATTGTTACACGCAAGCGGTCTTCCGCCGAGCGAATCAAGCACTTGTATGAGCCTGGCTGGAAGTCCCGTCTTTTCACCTATGTTTAAGGAATTAGGGACAACAGTCGCTGTCAACTGGAAGTTCAATACTACAAACAATTTTTCTCTAATCAATCAGTTACCACAAATACGCAAATATAACTTCATAACTTCATGGCTTCTTCTTGTTTCTCATTTGCATGGCTTCTCCACCAGGTGAAAGGCCGAACATTATTAATTCCGGTTCCACGTCAGAGTCAGTCAAAACACAACCTAGAAACCACATTACACAAACACCCAACATATCCCTTCCATCACCTGCTTTCACAACCCCAATGAAAGGCATCTCAAAATAAAGGACTGACTCCCTCCTAAGCTTTCCATGGTAAAGGTGCCGGTTCCTGTCATTAATACCTCACACTAAAAGGTACAGCCGAACATCGCCGCTTGATTAAGATAGGTGTTACATAGCTCTAATCCCATTTCCAGCACCTAATCAAGTATACCATTATATCACATAGTCGGTACACTTTGTCTATACTATTGTGAGTGCTGTTAAATATATTTGATGTTATAACATATGATTCTGACTGGTCTAAATAAGCCTATGAAATTATTGTGCAGTATTCTCTTTACTGATTGGCTGCGATCGTGGGAAAACTTTTTTAACCCCGCCTTCTGGATTTTTTTGTTTTCATTGAACATTTTCGGCCGCCATTTTTTTATTTGACTCGCGATAGGGAAAAGGGGAAAAATGGGTTCATCTGTTTTAATATTGCCAATTTACCCCCACATGAGTTTCTTATGTCATGTATAACATATCAAATCATGAAAACTGGCAAAGAGCCAAGACAAGAACAAGAACAACAAGTGAAACTACCAGTATTGAACAGATGATAGCAAGCGTGGGAGTGGGAATGGATGGGCGGTATATATGTGCATGGAATACAAGCTTGGTTTAAATGTTAACTTACTGAAGTAAATAAACTCACCTTTGTTCACAGAAGAATGTAGACATTAACCGGTCTCCCCAACTGACAGAACTTTATCCAACTACAGCATATTTACGCGGTAAATATGTGATGCAAGTCCGACTCAAGAAGAGATTTGTTTACGTCTTCTGTACAGTCTAATGTTCCAAATCAAATACTGCAAATATATGGTCACAAATACATTACAGTAAATGTGTGTATTTCTGCATCCAGTAATCTTCTTTTCACAAAAATATTGCAACAATGTAATGTTTAGTTGTGATGTGGAATTTCAACGTAAACACAGGCACTGTGTTGAGTAGGCCAACTCAAGCCGGTACTGTGCACCGTATCAAACAATGTGACATCACACGCATTGGACATTTTGTGTTGACAAATGTTTTGTCTTTTGTACAATGTTCTGTTTATTTGGATGAACGCTAATTCTTTGATTTATAGTTATCAAAAATGTATCATATACTTTTACTATTTCAACTTTGTTTGGGACTATTTTTAAGCACAACAAATGAAAGGTACAGCGTCTGTCAGAATGAACGAAATTATTAATTCTTCTTTCTATCTAAATAATTTATTCTGAAATAAAACTATGTGATAAAAAGAATCTCAAATGGGTGATGATTTAATATTAAATTTATGAAACGAGTTGAATAATGTCCAGCTTTTGCGAACCAATGCTCGCAAAAGCTGGACATTATTCAACTCGTTTCATAAATTCAATATTAAATCGTTAGCCATTTGAGATCCTCTGTTTACGAAACTAATGCTAACATAAGGTCTATTGAATACCATACATTATGACGTATGTTCCGAGAAATTTACTATTTACTCGGGTTGAGATATATCTCTGCAACACCGACTTCTCATCATCAAACAAATAATCACTAAAATCTAACAAAGCCATAAACGGAGACGTAAATACAAATTGTACATATCCTAGATTTATTACAATATATTTCACACTAAAGGAACTATCCTGTAACAATTCACATGCTCAAGAAACCTACTCTAATCTGTCTTATACCCGACCTTACTACAAATCACAAGCTCAAGAAACCTACTCTAATCTTTCTTATACCCGACCTTACCACAGATCACAAGCTCAAGAAACCTACTTGAATCTGTCTTATACCCGACCTTACTACAGATCACAAGCTCAAGAAACCTACTCTAGTCTTTCTTATACCCGGCCTTACCACAGATCACAAGCTCAAGAAACCTACTCTAATCTTTCTTATACCCGATCTTTACCACAGATCACAAGCTCAAGAAACCTACTTTGATCTTTCTTATACCCGACCTTACCACAGATCACAAGCTCAAGAAACCTACTCTAATCTTTCTTATACCCGATTTTACCATAGATCACAAGCTCAAGAACATGCTTTAATATTTCCTATATCCGACCCTACTGCAAACCAAAAGCTCAAGAAATCTACAATAATCTTTCTTATACCAGAACTTACTATAGATCACAAGCTCAAGAAACCTACTCTGATCTTTCTTATACCCGACCTTACCACAGATCACAAGCTCAAGAAACCTACTCTAATCTTTCTTATACCCGACCTTACTACAAATCACAAGCTCAAGAACATGCTTTAATATTTCCTATATCCGACCCTACTACAAACCACAAGCTCAAGAAATCTACAATAATCTTTCTTATACCCGATCTTACCACAGATCACAAGCTCAAGAAACCTACTCTGATCTTTCTTATACCCGACCTTACCACAGATCACAAGCTCAAGAAATCTACTCTAATCTTTCTTATACCCGACCTTACCACAAATCACAAGCTCAAGAACATGCTTTAATATTTCTTATATCCGACCCTACTACAAACCACAAGCTCAAGAAATCTACAATAATCTTTCTTATACCCGATGCTACAGATTACAAGTTCAAAGGCATATTCTAAAAATATTTCATATGCTTCATCCTACAACAAACCACACTCTCAAGAAATATATTCTAACCTTTTGTATACTTTATTTTTTATAACAAACCACAATCTCAAGAAATATACTCATTGTTCGTATACTTGATCCGACCACAAACCACAGTCTCAAGAAATATACTCTAATCTTTTTGTATACTTAATCCTACAACAAATCAAAAACTTAAGAAATATACTCTGATCTTTCAAAATAGACGTTCATTTATTGTTAATGTATCTCTCTGAGGAAATAAAAATAGATTTCAGACCTGTTAGGGGAATTCTTTAATGCGTATCTCATTGATTTTATTTTACGGTTAAAACAAAAAGAAAAAAGATTAACTATGCGGAATAACAAAATGGTGTAACCATCTTGTCCACTATGAGGAGATAAAGAGGGCAAAGAAAATCTGCAACTTTGTAGCTATGAAAGCATTTACAACGCGAACTGAATGAGTTATATCTATTCATTTTGTATATATATATATATATATAAGAGCATATATATATATATATATATATATATATATATATATATATATATATATATATATATATATATATATATATATATATATATATCTTACGATTACCACTAGATTTTATGTCACACTTGTCAGGAACGTGTTTAAAGACGTGAGGTAGTTATTAATTCGAACCGAATCATTAGTGGAAACCACAATATGAAGCAAATATTGAATCCGTTTGGCTGGTATTTAAGTTAAAATGGCTTTATTTTATATATTCAAGTTGTGTTGGCGCCTCTTAACTGAGACTAAATTAATTTCTTAAGGCTGGGAAAGTTTAAAATTTATGTCCATCCCAAGGATTTTGCATTGCAGTCCATGGACTAGTTTCCTTTGCTAAGAGTGATGCCTTGTATAAATTAAAACCATCTGTGCTGACTTCAGTTTATCAGAAATCCGATCAGAGACAGAGGTGATGTTATTATAGGTTTTGCAAGTTTCAGTAATTTGGGGATATATGAAATCAAAACCGATGGTCTTTTTGAAAGCAAAGTTTATTTATTTGTCTGGGCGCAAATGATTCACAAACTGGGAGAAAACTATATTCTCTTTGTGAGACAATGTTTGTTGCAAAAGCCTCTTGCGACTCGACATCCTAAATTAATAATAATAATAATAATAATAATAATAATAATAATGTATTCAGTAATTTAGGTCACAGGTCCATTTTATACAAAATACAATACAAGTAAATATAATGTGAACCATGGTTGAAAGAAGTTAAATATGGTGTTTATCATGAGTATTTATACATAATTTCCAATAATCGGTGCATTATTTTATAAAGATGTTGTCACCTCTAAGTATATTATTCACCATTCGTTTGAGTTATCAAAGATTGTCTAAGACGAAAAGCCCAATTGATGTAGTAAGAAAGATTTCTCATAATTATTATATTGCTATGACTGATTAGGGATACAAATTTTTCAACAGACGGAAAGAGATAATAAACTTCACTGAAGTATTTTTTTTTATATGCTCGTAAGTTGGACAAACACAAACAAAATGGAATTCATCTTCTACCAAATAAACATTATTTTTTATACATGGCTATAATACCCACATTTATGTGAGTTTTTAATATCACTTTGCCAGTTTTGTAGTGTTGAATCGTTAGTTCTTTGCAAACATAGTGCAAAATAATTGCTTTTCGTCTCCAATATCTTGATTTAGCCAAACATGCCCAAACCCGAAACGAAATAACATGTCTTTAACTTTGGTAGCCCAGGTGACACGTTTAGTTTCATCTAATCTTTTCAACATTAAATAACATTGGTGTGGTTATCGAGTTGAAGGCATTCGTACGAAATCTTCAACCAGTATTAATGCAACGTAAAAAATACGAGATACAAAGTGGGTATCCCCTAACACAATCGCATTATTGGTAGATTTAGGAACACCTAAATAATATTTGCAAAAAGTGAATTGCACAACTTCAATATCTCTACTAACTTCATATCCCCAAATTTCTGTCCCATAGCAAGCAATTGGTTTTATTACCGAATCAAAAATTTTAAATGCATCCTCTACACTAAAGCAGCCGAATCGTTTTTGATAATTCAAAATCTTTGAAGTTGCTTTCTTTGCCTGAGCTGCTAGTATCTGCTTTGCTTTCGTCCAAACCAACTTTGGGGTAAAAAATAAACCCATGTACTTGTAATACAGCACACATTCAATAAGACTTTCTTTGAAAAACCATACCACTTTTTGCTTGAGATATTCCCCATTTCAGAAAACAATGATTTTACTTTCACTGAGATTGACCATCATACCAGTTTTATTACAGAATCGTTCGATAACATTTATTTGGTTCTGAAATAGCTTTACTGTATCGACGCAATTAGCAGCATCATCAGCGTAAAGTATTGCAAAAATATCATCATTATCTTCTGAGATAAATACTCCTCTGATTCGAGTTTCAGCCGTGTAATCAAATCATTAATAAAAAGGGAAAACATCATACGGCTTAAAATCCAACCTTGCCTTGTACCTAATATACATTCGAAATAAGTAGATAAGCCTTTATGTGTTCGGACACAGCTTTTTACATTTCTATACATATCTATTAAAATGTTTACTATTTTACCATTTATGCCCTTACGTATTATTGACGACCATAATATATCATGATGTACTTTATCAAAAGCTTTTTCATAATCTACAAAAAGACAATAAAATCTACCTTTTCTTTTTGGATATATATTTCTGAGCTAAAGCCTGAATAATAAACATTTGTCGCATGCCGAGTATGTTTTCCTAAAGCCTGCCTGTGCTTCGTCTAAAACCTCACTGTCTTCCGCCCACATGTATATACGAGTATTCAATATATCAGTAAAGACTTTGCATAGAATATCAATAAGAGAAATACCTCTGTAATTGTTTGGATCTCAAATTACAGACAGAAAGTGAAACCAACAATTTAGGGAGAAAAAAAAACCCCAAGCAATTTATATCCATACGATACGTAGTAAAAATTCAAGATACACTTTCAGTCTTGTGACTGAAATCCCAGATAATCCTAAATTTCCAATCACTAATCCAAAAGATATGGAATGTTCAGTATGAATTCCAATAGTATTGAATTTCCAGATATAACACAACGATGCAATTAAGAATTACTTTAAATGAGTTCACATGAATCCAAGTAGTTTGTATAAATCCAAAAGTGAATGTACTGTTTAATATTTCCAATGAATATTTTTAAAACTTTTTCATCTCAAATTATATCTGAACACAACTGTAAACTATCATCACAAGTGGATTCCCAGCGACTGATCAGAAACATGAATGAATTACTTGTTTATCAAATCCCTATTTATATACATTTTCACTTGATCAAGATGTGAATAATTCCAACAGAAACTTCTAATCTAATTTTAGAAAGACTGGATATAGAATGTTCCGAATTCAAATGCTATGTTAACTTTCTTTTTACAACTTCAGTCAGAATTTAAAAAAAAAAATAAAACACAGTTAAATACACATGATAAGATTCCATGCTTAGTTGTGAATCTTCCACTTCAGTAGAATCAATACCAGTATGGCTTTCCAGATTTATGAAGGAATTATTAAACATAACACAAACCTTATCGTTATTAATATGTAGGTTCCCATTGTTACGTTAAATAGTATCCCTCGGCACTTCCATTGATTTTGTCCACCCTACATTCTTTTCAACATGCACATTGTAATATAATACTTTTAAATTTAGTTACAAGCTTTCAGCGTCAGATATAAAACACCACAAACGTATCTTAAGGATGTGCAATCCTCAAGTTTTTGGCAATTATAATTTATCACCCTTTACTAGGGCCGCCGACAGGATTTGTAGACCATAGAACAAATTCTCCAGTAACCTCCTATGACTTACAAATTGTGACGAAGGCGAAGGGCCCCCTGACCATTGTGTGACCCCGGAAGTTTGCCATAGTTGTCCTACCCTGTCGGCGACCCTGCCATTTAGCAAGATTTATCATAATGTAAAGTAACTTTCTCCAATGGCTTCAGAAGTTATTGCGGTACGTTTAATGTCACAAATGTAGGTTTGTAGGTTCCTTTAATGATCCTAATTTTTTTCTTGCTCAATATTATTTCTAACCCAAGAGATTCTTTTAATTTGTATTCTAATTTAGATTTCATGTCCCCTGTTATATCAGACTCGGGACAGGCTACAAGTTCTGCCCAGTCTTATGTTATGTCTGCTCTAATGAAGGTGATAATTATTTGCATGGAACTGTACATCAACAAAGATAAGTTTAATTTTGATCTTTGCGAAAAACAATATATCCATTTCATTCCAAGATTAAAGTTCTTAAATAGAGTTCAATTTGTACCGTAGACTGTTAATATTTAGATGCGCACAGCGAAAGCGATCTGGAATTTTCGGGCATTGCTTGTTTCATTTTTCGGAAGGTGTGAAATTCACTGCTAAGATCATCGGTATTGTTTAGGTATGAGAGACTGGTATCGTTCAGGTATGAGTGACTGATAACGTGTAGATTACTTACATCACCACTCTTGAATGGAATCCTCATAGGCTAAGAGGAACGCATATATGCTATTGACAGATTAATCGGTGCAATCTTGGAAACGATCATTATTAAATCTAGAGTAGCAGAGGTTATTCCCGTAAAATTTCGATGAGTCCAAATGTCACAGAAATCACGCTGTAACATTGATTTGTTTTCTTTCTTTCTAGTTTAGATTTGCCTCTCCGATCAGCAGTATACATTACAAAGAGAAGACAACCGATGTTTTGTGCTTTGTAGTTACGGTAGATATTGACATGAGCAAGCGAGGTAACTCGAACGAAGATTGCCAATATATAAACGTTATAAAAAAAATCTCAGTGTCTTTAGGATTCAATAACAATATCTTAATCATATGACACGAAATACTTATAAGTATTATTGTTTAATAAATCATTTAAATTAAATTAAAATCCATTTAAAATTTCATATTTAAAGCCATTATAGAAATACAGGAAACTATGTTTTCCAGTTTTGATACATATAAGCCAATGATTAGCGTAGTTCTAACTTCTAAACTTTATAAATAAATAATTGTAGCGGATACCAATGATTTAATACCATTATGTCGTTGGATAAGTGCCTTTTATTAAAAGAACGTTAAGGAGGGCTTAGTCAAACAACGTAAAATAGTGTTGTACATCTATCATGCACACCATTGAAAATGGATCCATGGATAGAAATAGAGCGCCGAAAATGCTTTTTGTACCAAAATATCAAGGACAAAAGGACTCGTCAACATATCAAGAAAAGGGAATCAGAATCTAGGGTCTTTATAGCTATTTGAAGTCAGATAAATAAAATATTCGTTTCGTTTCTATTTCTTTTAAGAAGACAGTTATATACTCATGTTTCTATTTAAAACAAAAAGAGAGCTGTATAAAATACGTGTAACATTTAGTTTTATAGAGAAACCCATGAATAGAACTGAGCAAGCACATAATTCCTTAATGTAACGGAATTGGTATCTGCCTTTCTCTCGTTTTATTCATTGAGTATATCATTATTCATTAACTTTCATCATTTTACAAATGTGATTCAATTAGTTCCTTACATGTACTTGGTATGAATATTGTAGATTTATAAAATATAAATATTTTCTTGAAATTAAATGGAAGATAAAGGCACAATCAAGTAGGCAATACTTGATTTTTATTGTTTTCTTATTTCCCCATTAACACATGTGAACACTACTATAATGTTTATTGTTAACTTTAGGAATATCTGTCTCATACAAAATAATAGTCACGAGAAGGTTGACCGATCTCCTCTATCGACTGGAGATATTAAACAATTGTAAAATTTACATAAGTGTAATTTCACAATCAGTGACATTTATATTTAATCTGTATAATCGGAGATTTAGTAGGGAACATCCTTTTCCCTAATGTAATCTAACAATGGAGGTAATAAACTTTGAAAGAGGGAATCTTAAGGAAGGTGAAATTATCATGTGCCACCCGAAATAACATATTTAGTTCATGTGACCTTGGCCTTTAGCCTCTGGGACAGAGAATAAATCAGGAGGTACTTCTGTTCAAATACAGACTACCTCAGAAGTTTAATATAAAATAGAAAATATTAATTATCGAGCGGAAAGCCCAACGATTCCAAACTTGGATCCAGTAACATTGACGACTGACCTATCGGTTTCAGAATCAATAGGGAGATGACTAAGCCGAAGTGTAGTATACTCGTGAAGTTTCATGAAACATTAGTCCAAGGACACCTGATCCACTTGTCCTTAAAGAAGAATTACATATTCAAACCCAGTAACATTTACCTTCAATCTATCAGCATCAAATTAAGTTTCTACCTCTACACAAAGGTAAACCACAATCGATGTTTAAGAGAAAAACACTACAAGAATGTAAAGCTGTGCTGTAAAACACCAACTTGTCTACGGACAGATGGACATCACTAAAACCATTCCCCTCCTCAAATTTTTCGCTGCACCTTGGAGCAGGGGAATTTAGAAAAATAGAATTATGTTCACAGAACATGAATGTCCGCCACCCTTTATTTTGGCCCCATATACCTACGAACCTGATATAAACGCAAAAAATAATCAAGATGTGACATATCGAAAAAAATACAGATCGAAAAGGGTAACACTATGTTCTCCTTTACATCAGTAGCGATACAAATGGATTTATGTTTAACTTGCACATTTGTCCAGTATGTTGGACATCTGTTCAGTTTTGTCTGTAGGCAGTTTCTTCTATTTCATACATTTTACTTGCATAAGTTTGAGACCACCCCGGTGGCCAAAGAGGTTAGAGCGTCCGCCTTGTATGCGGGAGGTCCATTTATAAACACGGTACTAGCAGCTGCCTCGCTTAGCACTCAGCATTAAAAGGTTAGTGTTAGGACTGGTCGGTCTGGTGTCAAGATAATGTGACTGGGTGGGATATGATGCCACATGTCTGCAGAATGATGTTCCAGGGCTAGATATCACTACAAACTGCCACAATGCAGACATCGTAGCGATATGACTCAAATTATTAAAGACACGTTTAAAATATAAAATAACCCACACAGACACAAATGCATCATATGATGAAAAAAAATCTTCAGCATACACATCCGTGAAGTCTTCGGTTATTTCAAACTGCAGTACATAATCCCTGAAGCAAAAATTGGGAAATATTTATAATATTTGGGGGGAGGGGGGAATTATTTGTATGGTGAAAGACGACAGTATGTATTCTGAAAAAAGGTGTGATTTTGCAACAGAGTTATTGGCGTCCACGATGATTTCTTTCTGAAATATTGTTAAACTTGTACTGAAACCACGCGGAAATTTAAAATGAGACCCTTTCTAAATGCGAAATATATTTATTAATATATTACAAACGAATTCTACCAAGAAAATGTTCTCACATGGTTGATGTCAGAGATCCTTTCTCCAATCCTAATCGTAAATGGCTGCTAACATGTTGCGAATTCAGCGAGTGGTGGTTTACAGGCTGTTTCAAAGTCATGTAATAAGTTGTGTTCTCTTTAATCTAAATTGTTCAGAAAATACCATAAATAATAAATAATTTAACTTTTGGTTTATGAAAGCAGATTTCTTACTGGAACACAAATATTTCCATGACTTGACATTTTCCTTTACCAAACTACGGACCACACATTCGCTAGACTCTAATCGCACATTTGCATGGTTTTCGAGACTTCACATTAGTGTGATTGATCAGTACACAATTTTAAGCTCTAGATAGGTATTTCATGTCACGTGCATTATTGTGCATGTACCTAGAAATTGTTAAATTACTCAGTTTGATAAATATCTTTCCAAGACAGAAACGTCGAAATCAAGTACTAAATAACTAAAATCTCTGAAAAATATAAACGAAGACATAAAAACAAACAGTACGTATCCTAATTTTCATTACTTTACATTGTATCCATTTGTTTGGTTGATATTATTTTTTACTGAAAGATATAATGAGATAATAAAGTCTGCTGTCCATTTTGAACTCTGTCATCCTAATAGAATATTAGAATTCGTTATTTCTGGTAAAAGGCTCTTTCATATTGAATGCTCTGAACCCTTATGTCATCTTTTCAATCACCAAATGTTTCAGGTACACATGCGGTCATGGGCGCCAGCAGCGTGGATCAAGGGGGGTCACGTGACACCCCTAAAAATCATACTGCAAATATATATATATATATATATATATATATATATATATATATATATATATATATATATATATATATATATAAATTCCGACAAGTTTAATCATGCAAATGAAGCTGAAAATATGTCACAAGATTCTGTTCAAAACGCTTAATAAATATTAGCTTTAGTTTCAGACTGCTTCTTATACTAACTCTCCTGGCCGTGACTGACTGACCCCCCCCCCCCTGAAAATCCTGACCACCCCCGCACAAAGTCCTGACCCCACTGCGAAAAATCCTGCGGGCGCCCATGCATGCGGTTGAAAATGTGAGTCATAATCTTGGATCATATGAACTACAATTGCTTTCTGATTCTTTCATTAAAACGTATTTTAAAAAAATAAAAACTTGGTTTTTAATATCCATATGAAACTTGGAAATTAGAAAAATCAACATGAAGATAAGCTGGCAACTGTAACTAACTTTTGGTCTTAATCTAAATTATAATCTACTTACGTGACCAATCAAGGCTCATCTTTACAGTAAAGGCAAATGGCTCCCGGAGTGATGATGATGGCTCAAAGGGGCTTTGTAAGACCTCTGACGCCCGAGGTGTTGGCACCCCAAGACCTCTGGAGCCTAGCAGCAAACCACCCCGTACCCCCCCCCCGCCCACCTGTTAGTACGCTATTGCATAAGTATATGTACTGCATGTTGTACTTTCCCTCTCTATATCAACCGGCTGATTCGAAAACTTGACTTTGAACTCCGCTGTACTATCCTTTCCAAGTCATTTTCTGAGAGGACGACTACTAAAATGTAAGGGTGAATTCGAACGTTAATAAATGTTAAGCATTGATTTACAATCAAAGTGTGGTTAATGCTTAATGTTTAATTGTTTTTTTGACGTATCATGCATAATAATAGGTACCATTAACTGTATTTTGACAATGTAAACTTTATCAAGTGATGTCTTTTTATATGTTCCAATGAAAGAAATGAATATTAAAGCTTTTTTTAACTGCCAAAATTAGCTTCATGTCTTTTTAAATGAAGATTCGTAACGTCATGGATTAGGTTCAAATACGTTTGTTGAACCTTGCATTAAATTTATCGATACAAGGTGACACCTTGACGCGTGTTTAGACAGCTAAATTTGGAAACAATATTGTTATTACACAAAATGAAACAGATCTGACCTTAAATTGTTAATACCCTGTATCTTGCGTCAATAAAATTTAAATATGTCTTATTTCTATCAATTCACGTCTAAGATAGAACACGGAACCATTAATGGATATGCTAGCCGAATTATATTGGAAATTGATTGTCTAGTTTCACAATTCGATGGCATGTTGATTACAGATATGCCAATCAATCAGTTAAAAAATGTCTATATCGCAAACTTATAAATACTCATTACAATAAGAATGCGTCTGGTACGTTTTAGTGATCAAATAACTTTCCTTCTAACTGATAATGCATTTAATTAGATCCTAACAAAAAATCTGCCCGAAATTTATACAAAAACATTCTGAATTTAAAATTTTTTCTGCCCGCCAAGATTGGAACTGCAGAGAGAATTTGCAGATATCAGTCTGAGGAAAGCACTGTAAAATGTAAGAAATGTTCACGTCATCGATATTATGATGTTATAAGGTGCATGAGGTTAAAAAAAAAGAATTCATTCTAGCTTAAATAATAACTTAATGTTACAACGCTCTTCCTAAATAATCTAAATTTTATTTTATTTCCATGAAAAGTGTGGTTTGGCATGCTTTGTTTCTCATGTAGCAATTAATACATGCTTTTTTAGAACGTTAGATATGCACAGAGACAACTTGTGCAATTAAATCTCTGCAAAAAATATTCCTCCAAAAAAAAAATTGTACCCGCTAAAGGGAAAATATGGCGTACATGCGTGTGCAATTAGGCATTTGATCTTTTGAATCCTTGCAAACATAAACATGTCAAACCGTGGTAAATCTCGCAATAGAATAGTTGGAATTTTAAGATGAACTATGTAATAGCAAATTGATACAATACTGAATATTCAATAATACATAACTCTGAGACAAAACAGTTTGCATACATAAACTCTGTCGCAGATATTAGATTTTTGAGATGTATTCTCCTTGATTAACTAGTAGAATAAAATTTACGTTCGAAATGAACAGGAAATTGCCTCTGTCGAGACATAATAATATTGTTTCAAAAATTGTGTTTTGCATCATGCAGGACAGTTATTGGAACAAACTTCAAGCTAAATGTTCATGCCCTCAAGAGACCAGACGACAATTTAGATAAAGTTTAGCTCACGAAGCGTTCGGCTTCTATACAATCCGGTTAAATGTTTTTCATTATGACGCCAAAGGACAACAGCTTTGCATGGGTGTCTCTATGGAGCTTGAATAGCATTGGACATTGTACTTTATATTTTTTGCATGGTGCGCGTCCAGAACACAATTATATTGGATATGAAATAAATTTCAAAATGAAAACTAAGTCATTGATTTTACGTGATAAAATCTATGTAATATTAGAAATCTGTTTTACGACGTGCAACAAGGTCCTTACGCTTAGGTCTGTATGCCCGCTTCAAGGCAGAGACTCAACTCTCCGAAGACTCAGTCTGTACTTAGATTCCATTACTAAGTATTGTTCACTATCCGATTGGTTGTATGTCTTCGGTTACAATCTGATAGATATCGGTGGCCATGAATGGTAATGTGAAGATAAAAGGGTGTATGCAAGGTAGGAATTGCCAGACATCTCCTAGATCTTCTAACGATTTTCAATTCGATTTTCACATCATGCTTGAGAAGGGTCAAAAACGGTTGCACCTAATTGACTAGTCGCAATTCATATGTAAGATGTCCATTCTAGCTTCTGTTTAGGACGAGATCGTTCTTATTTTTATTGTTGATGCAAATTAAACTGGTAGCAGTCCAAATCAAGAGTGCCCTACTACGTTTCCTGACTAAGTGTATGTGGTAATGACTACGTGTGTGTAGTCCTGATTACGTGTCCTAACTATGTGTATGTAGTCCTGACCACGTGTCCTAAGTGTATGTAATCCTGACTACGTGTGTGTAGTCCTGCGTGTCCAGACTACTTGTTTGTAATACTGACTACATGTCCTGACTACGTGTTTGTAGTCATGTCGACGTGTCCTGACTAAGTGTATGTAATCCTGATTACGTGTACGTAGTCCTGACTACATGTCCTGACTAAGTGTATGTAGTCCTGACTGTCTGTCCAGACTATATGTATGTAACCCTGACTACGCGTGTGTAGTCCTGACTACGTGTCCAGATTACGTGCATGTAGTCCTGGCTACGTGTCCTGACTAAGTGTATGTAGTCACATGACCCCCCCCCGAAATCATACTGCAAATATATATATATATATATATATATATATATATATATATATATATATATATATATATATCGACAAGTTTAATCATGCAAATGAAGCTGAAAATATGCCACAAGATTCTGTTCAAAACGCTTAATAAATATTACCTTTAGTTTCAGACTGCTTCTTATACTAACTCTCCCGGCCGTGACTGACTGACCCCCCTGAAAATCCTGACACCCCCCCTGCACAAAGTCCTGACCCCCCACTGCAAAAAATTCTGCGGGCGCACATGGCTGACTAAGTGTATGTAGTCCTGACTACGTGTCCTGGCTACATGTATGTAATCCTGAAATATTAAAGGTTGTACATTATACATGGATAGTGGCAGACAAATATTACAATATGATATTACTGTAAGAAATAAAAGGATATGGTTCATGTGAGAGAGAGAGAGAGAGAGAGAGAGAGAGATCATGAGAGAGAGAGAGAGAGAGAGAGAGAGAGAGAGTGGCAAGTAGTTTACATTATGGTACATTATGATGATTGTAAATTGTACAGAGCTAGAAGGGCTCTGGAGGATTAATCAGGCAAATTAAAAAGTAAAAATATTAAATTAGCGTCAGTTCTGAACATTATATAAAACACACCATTTCTTTAATATAAGTTTCAATTCAAATGAATGTGAATTTTCATTCACTGACAAATCCGATTACCGTTTTAACAACACATTTATGGTCAGTTTAAGTGAAAACGGAAAGTGCTTTCTCTTTTCTCCCCCGTACTTCCTCAATTTACCTCGATGCCTGTTTCTTTAAAACCCACCTAAGTGCAAAACGTTTCTCTTCATATCAGTAAACTGAATCAAATTACATAACCCATCATTGTATAGTTTTGCTCACTGTCTCGACAGAGCTTCTATTATGAGATGTCGTATGCAAAATTCAACTTACTCCATCGCACGTGTTGATTTAATTAGGTATTCCATCACTCAACAGGGCAAGAGTATTTAATTTTTAAAATAAAAGTATAAAATACTCCAGTCCTTTATGTCATCGCGCGTTCGCACCTATCTTGGATCACAAAATCTGTTTGTAAATGGCAGAATGTATATTAACAAAACGGTATTTTTAACATTTGATTCCATTTGAGTTATCAGTAGAGACAAACAATAATACGCAAACAAAAGTGTAGGAGGAAAAAAGTAAGAAATATAAATGACGGTAAAATAGAACCTGCTGTATTCAAGCAAATGTAAAATAGTTTCAGTTCTGTGTACAAATTTCAATCGAGAAATGATTCAATCTAGCAATAATGTCTTTTCTGTTTGATTTCAGATGTCACTAAATTCTACATGTGAAAATGAAGTCAACATTTAGTGACAATATCTACAACCTAACTATGGAGGAGGATGAGAGTTACTTTCTGTATACCGTGGTATCAAATATCACCATGGTGAATGATCTGAATTACTCAAACGCATTTCCGTATGAGACATGGAGTCAGGAACGACTCATACAGGTCGCCACGATGATGACACTCATGGTGATCACAGTCATTGGAAATTCGGTTCTTATAGGAATGCTCCTGTACAAGAGAAGCAGACGGATCAAAAGGGTTAACATATTTATTATAAATCTTGCCGTCGGCGACTTAGCTGTGGCTTGCATCACCATGACAACGGAAATATTATTTGAAGCATTCCAAGAATGGGTGCTAGGACCTGTATTATGCAAATTAAGCGTATATCTTCAATCTGTTGCGCTATCTAGCTCAACATTCCTTCTGACCGGAATGAGTATAGACCGTTATCAGGTTATTGTTAAACCTTTACAATCACTGGCAAGGCGACCCAAAATCTCTGTGAAAGTTTGTATTGCATGGGTTATGGCATTTGTATTTGCCATTCCTCAACTCTTTATCTTTCTTCAGGAAGAATCCATCCATCCACGTCTTCACATCCAGGTTAAAAAGTGCGTTAGTCGTGGTTACACGGCAGAGTGGCAGAGGAAGGTTTACTTTACCTTCCTCACCTCATATATTCTAATTATTCCCTCAGGGATTATGTTGTTTTGTTATTCAAAGATAGTTCATGTCATTTGGCAGCGTGGGGGACATAAAGACAATTCATCTGATTGTAAGGCACAAAGTAAACTCGGTTCTCCAAGGATGTCTGTAAAGAGAAGCTTTGTGTCAGGATCAAGAAGGAAAGTTGTCGTTATGACATTAACTGTTATCATTGCATTTATTGTTTGTCTGACACCATATTTCATAATATCGATGATCAGAATCTTCAGTAATTATACCATACAGTGGACTCAAATGCAGGCCGTCTCGGAAATTATTTTCATGTTACATAGTGCGCTGAATCCGATTCTGTATGGTTTATTTACCGATCGAATCGTGCATGTGGCATCAATTTGTCCTTCCTTCAGAAAGAAAAGTCGGTTGAGAAATGATATTCTGAAATGGAAACTGGGGAACGGCGGTCGGTGTTGCAAGTTAAAGAGAGAATGCTTTCTTCTTCGCCGCCCTAGGCAAGGCGATACGCAAGCAGCGAAAGAAGACTGTCAGATAGTTCTTAAAGACGGATGCTCCAAGACAACTCAGTGTATTCCTCTCACGGGTGCTTGCAATCAGACGATAGTGAAGAGCTCTACATTCAATGGCAACGGTTGCAATGTCCATGCCATGGATACTGATTCGTACACCAACGCCTTCATTCATGCTACCACTACACCTCCAGACAGCGGAACGGATGTATCTGACGTGTAATTTACACACAAACGTACACGCATGTGTCGATCCGAGTGGGCGGAAAGAATAAGTTTGATACTTAGCAGAGCTGAATCGGTGGCATAAAGCCGAGATGTATTCATGTTCCATAGGAGCTCAAAAGACTAGTAAAGTGTGTATTTACTATATGATCCTCATCCTTTACCCTAGCAGCATACATTAAACGAAATAGTTTGCAGTAAAAATTTAAGTTCATGGGGATTTATAAGACTTCGATCCAGTAAAACGCCATGTAAAGTGTACCATATTAAAAAGGTATATAATGAAACTATGAAACGCACCTAGCCTTGATTAAGATCTGAAAATGGCAAAATGTGGTGCTTTATCGTTTTATTCATACGGAAGAAATAATGAAAATTAAATAAGTATTTGATATTAAAGGAGACAACCGACGATGATACTAACATTCATTGAATGTGTGCTCATTCGTACATTTTATTTGGGCAAGACCTATAAACTATCGGAAGGTTGTTTCTAATTTCGCTAGACATAATAAAAAGCCAAAAAGGGTTTAATCAGTCAAAATAATATTGCTTATTTTAAATAAAAAGATCATGTGTTTGTATCAGTCATTCGGAGTCCAACATAAGCTGTAAGCCACAAACATTTCACGCATATGATGTTGGAATTACAAATTTAGCAACTCGTATCTTACGATTCATCAAAAGGGATATTAAATAAAAGTGAGAGAGTCAAAAGAAAAAAAAAAAGAAAAAAAAATTCAACAAGCTAACATTTTAACTTTTAACTGTACTTGCTCTTAACATTCCTATAAATTTTAATAGCATGCCCAGACACGCACGTTGCTTAAAATAATCGTGAGGGGATCAAGCAAATATGCAGCTAGATAGATGGCTAGACGCTGTCATCCAGAGATTATGGTTAGTATTACCTGGAACCCAAACGACGAAAAGAAACATTTTACACCTGGTTGTACCAAACAGTAGCACACTCAACACAAACAGTTATGTATGGAACACCGTAAATTCAACAACATCATGCCTCCTGCCCTTCTAAACGCCCATAATTAAACTATCGTGAAAGGCTACTGTGACAGAATCGCCAGATCATCATGCTAAGTTAATGTCGTGTAATGGATGCGTGTTCAGATGTGACCCCTTGGTAAAGATCGCAATTAATGTGCAAACCTAGCTTAATTCCCGTACTATGTGTTAACTGTTGCAACTATGGCATCTTAAGTACTGTATATTTCTGTGACGAACAAAAACAACTTAAGGTAGTTGTTTCCTTATTGGTTTTCACAGAAATATTTAAAAGGAAATGGTATATATTTGTAAATCTTACTCCGTAATTACACCAGCGAAGTAAACCTCAATCTCTAGGCTAGCGAAACAGTCCTAAATCGCGTTGCTTATGTAACCAACGCTATTGTGGGTACAGCTGTATTTGACCCCGGAGTCTTCTTTGTTTGAGTTGTCACAGTATCATTGGTCTTTTTAGCTAATGAAAAATAACTAATAAACGCTCTTGATGATTCTTGCAGAAAACAATTTCGGATGCCAGTGGCCTTTGTATTAAAGTAAGAGCGCCACCTGGGGAACAGTGGATTCAGTTTTGTTACAATGTTCTTATTACCTTGGCGCCTTCCATTACATCTAGACATGAAATATCATGAAAATGCTAACTTAAATTAATTAGGTTCGGATTTGCGCTTGTGCTACCAAAGGAAACAAAACCCAACAAAAACAGTAAAAATGGTGCAAATGTTTATCAAATATTGGGAATCCGTTATCTGTAAGATCTATTTTAAGTAACATCTGTTGCAATATTATATTCAGTATCATATCAATCCGCTAGACCAACAAGTAGGTCTCCGCTTTTTTTTTTCTGACTGCTTGAAACCTTCTAGTCAGTTTCGTGTGATATACTCCTCGCTAGCAGGTTTCAAGCAGTTGTTCTTGCCTTGGGGTGATGCTGTTTTCCACGCATGCGTCAGCAATTTAAAAATAAGGTCAATAATAGAAGTATACATAGTGTTCTGTTCTGACAGGGATTATTACTAAACTGTGAGTGTTCTGAAGGATTTGACGCCATAGGTCAAAAGAAAAGGGATTTTAGTTTCCATCCGCATACCAAGGTCAGTCGAAATAAATTTATTAATTATTAGCGAGCGTCCAATACGTCAGAACTAAAAGAATGTTAACAGCGTAAAACTTCAGTATGGACTATTGCCCGACGGCGTTGGTCTCCGCTGTCAAAAAAAAAAAAAAAAACTTGTTGGTCTAATCAATCCGCTTGATTTGTATAGCCAGCTCAAAATTTTCATGTGTAAACTCGGCTATTTTTGTTTATGATGACATTCCGTTTTGTGTTTCAGACGTTGAAAATAAATTAACTGTTCAAGTTTGTATGCCTTGATCTAATAAATACCCAATACATGTATCTGTTTTCCTCTGTTGAACTCCGGATGTGAAGATTATCAGGTAAAAAATGAACAAAAGGAATATATATGGTTTTTGGTCATTCAAAAGAGATAACCCGGAACGCTGTATTATCGTGGTAATTAATGTTCTTATCTGTACATATTAAAACTGTTTTGCTATTGCTACTTACTTATAATTTGTAAAGTTTCAATGACTTTCCATCTTTCTATTCCTATTTTAAAAAAATCGTTGTCAATCGAAGCGCGTAAATGTAAACAAAACAGAATATGGTGTCTGACCCAGATTAACGTAGCATAGGGGAACAACTCTATGTTATCGCGGTATTTGCCTAACTTACATATGGTAGCACGCAGGTATTATAATAAACATAAAATACAACTTACCTATAAGAAGAAATGTCTACGCTTGTACTGGCATAATATTTCCACAATGAAAGAATCCAAAGATAAAATCGAATGCTCAAATGTAATTCAAGTGTAAATCCATGAATAACAGCATTACAAATTAAAAGCAGTTACTATTTAACTTCATATGAATCTTAATGCAATGTGGGCAAAGAAATGTAAATATGTATAAACTAATATTAATATAATTATTGAAATGGTACTAATTTCAAGAACGTTTAACTGTTATTTTATTCTCATTTACATACGAAAAGTATGATCATAAGCAACATTTTGTTAATTTTGGTCCATATAGGCTACCATGAAATGAAATTGCAACCTTAACCTTGCAAGGACATGTATGTCACCATCAGTATATAACCTATAATCATCAAACATTAGACGATACACTGAATATATTTCGTAATCAAAGCCAATGCAGGCAAAGCAAGTTCGACTGGAGTTTTTTTATACGATGATCAACGTAATTGCATGCACTTTACAAAAAAGTGATGTTCATTCTTTTTCAATTTAAACTTATAAAATGTTGACATTTTTGAGTAAATTGATCTATAAGTTATTTGCATCCTTACTGGCTACAGCTTTACATCTGTAAACAGCAGCTAGACATCGCGTGTCCAGAATTAATCAGAAAATCCCGTTTGCCACCTGAACCTATATTTAAGACACTAGATTTTATTTTAAAAAGTAGCAAGATATAAGAAATACGTAAGGAACTTTAATTATTGTCGTTATGCAAACATTTATTTGACAGCCATCCAAATCCACCCAGATCGTTTTATTAATTTTTTTTTTCTTTTTCTTTTAATCCCATTGAAGCCAAGATCTACACCGTTGAGATCTATTTCATACAGTACCGGATTAAACCCTGTGTAGGCCCCTAGGCAGTCGAAATCTCGGTGCCCCCCTCGCAAATTATCTCTTAATACGTCAAGATCAAATCAATTCAATATTATTTTGATCCGTTGTCGCGGGGCCCCTAAAGGGCTTGGGGCCCATAGGCCGGTGCCCACTCTGCCTATTTGGTAATCCGGCACTGATTTCATATCAGGATGTAATCAACGAGCCTGTCAATTTTCTATCGTTTCTGCTTGAGCGTAGTAATTGGTGTCCTTGTAAAATGTGAAACTGACAACGTCGGACATCTGTGTCAATACAGTGCATTTCAAACAGAAACGCCGGATATGGCAGGTGGGGCTAGGGGTGGAGGTAGGTGGACAGAGTTTCCAGTACTTGTAACTTTAAATTTGACCATCGTTTTATTATTGCGCGCTTTTATTAGGTATTATGCATACTTTAAGTAAATCGACACATAGACTTTAGCTTTGGTGCCCTTTCGAGGAAAGTCAGGTCCATTTTGAAATTTTCGACCACTCCATCCTACCCCACCACCAAACACTTGACCTGATCCGGCCCTGCAGTCCCCACGACTAGCACAACAAGTGATATGTGGATTTTTTTAAAAATAACTTCAGAACATGCTTGTATGCATATTCTGACTTCGCAAACCTGACAGTACAGAGTGTACTCTTTTGCTTTCAAAAATGTATTAGTCTGGTTTCTACCCTTGTGGGATTATATTGTGGCACAATTATTGTTCTCAGACAAGTCATGCTTATTGTATACCCATTTATCGCGTTGACCCGGCCGTAATAATTATTCCAGTAAAAGAATCGAATGGATAGGAATGATTCTCAAATTATACCAAAACAATCTAAGGTTATTTTAATGCAGTAAGAAAACTACATTTACTTTATCCGACACTTGAGACAGATGAACAAATCGTTGATAGCAATCCTAATTACTGTGAGAATATGTATTATGACCAAATGAATTATAATCGTTTTACCGTTGATAGATCTTCGAAGTTACTCATTTATTTTATGTATTCGTTCCGAAGTGTAAATCTAGCTATGCAAACAAGTAAACTTTTACCAGCTGAGGAAATATATCGCCACAACACTGTTACGTTTGGTCTAGTTATTTTTTTGTACAGTATTCCAATTAACCAGCTGATCGCGCAAACATATTCTGCACTTCCTCAATTCTCTGACTGTTCTTTTTGTACGCTTGTACTCTCTTTCTCTCAGACTGTACCCACACACCTACCCACAGGTCCATTATAGTATTTGCCGTGTGGACCGACAGGGGAAATAAGGGAAGACAGTTGCTCACTGCGTGAACGCAGAAACCTACAGACCTACTGAAGTACCCTAGAATTTACTCGGTCGTGACCAAGAAATGTCTGCATTTTGAAAGCGCATTTAATTGGCCAACTTTCCAACCTATGTTGCATATTAAAATTTACCCTATCTAAAATATCTTAATATATTAAATACAAACAAATTAGTCTCGCCCTGGTACGTAAGTATTGTACCATTCTAGTGCGCACAGTCTGTATATAGTTTCAGTTTGTTTATTTTGCTTCATGTCAATGTATTATAATCACCACGCTTGTTGCCAGGCAGTTCGAATGATTCAGAACGGCTCCCGTCCGAACTGGACCATTCAAACTGAACTCAGTTTTGCTGTCTTTTCTCTCTAACGCACTCCCTGCAACGTATTGCCCCAAGTATATTAACTTACAATTTTCTTTTGGCACAGTTTCTGCTTCCCTGAGAAGAGAATTACAATGGCCGCCAGACGTTCTTATTCTTAGAATATGATATTTATTTTTTTAAGTATTTTGTTCCGGATGTGACGATTTTTACATTGTTATCTCAGTATTTTGAATTTTTTTAGAGATAACAGAAGAAATTTTATGATTGGGTCTAATCACATTTATGCATTTGTTATAATATTTTATACATAAAAACAGAAATGTGTCATATTCAGTCTAAAATCCCATTGTGTTGTTTGCATTCTTGTTCCTTCTGATGAATGATCTGAAGGGTTCCTCTCGCGGTTTTGTTGAAAAGCCTATGAAAGTGATTTGCAGCCGTGAATACACAGTCTGTTGTTTTGGGGCCGTAAATTTACTACCAT
>JAECUM010011426.1:0-28842 GCA_016617855.1 Megalonaias nervosa | reverse complement strand
GGGTTTTTACCAAGCCTTATATACATAATGTGAAGATTCAGAGCATCCAAGTGGAAATCAATACAGGACACTGTTTCAGTACGGCTTTAGATTCTTTCATTGAAACAGACAGACAGACAAAACGAAATGTCTGGAAATCACTTGACAGATTTCTACAGTGCTGTAACCTTACAACAGACAGACTTACGCAGTCGAAAATCAATAAATTCTCTGCATTCCAGTACGGTCTTATATATTAAACATACAACTCTACCTTACAGACAAACGGATGACAAATGTCCTGATCTACTTTCGATAATTCAAATACGATTTTAAACTAGCTGCAACGGTATTATCTCCCTTTTTGAAACACAAGACAGACGTTAAAAGTAATGATTTCTAAAGTTTAGGCAAAATCACCAGTACTGTAATGGCCAACTGCTAGAGTATTAATTCCGTCTTTGCAATATCTTTTATCATCAAAATTGACCAGTCCACGTTTGTGAAGATTTGTACGGATAACATTAGTTTTTATAAAATTAATGCAATTATTTAATGCTGATTTAAAATCGTTAAATTTCATACATTTTTTTTACATATCCAATAAGGAATACCTTTCGCTTTCTTTGTCAGTTTATTATCGTCAAGAATTATGGCATACATTTTACTTCGAAGTCCAACAAACTCTCTCAACGGCACAAACATAAATTCGTCCTTAAATTTACCAATAACTTTTTTATTTGTATCATCAGGAAATCCACTACTTGTCGGATAATCTGATAAATCAAATAGGTCACGGCGGTTATAAATATGCTCATAGACATCTTCACATTTTATATTATAAACTAGCGAATCTGTATCAGTAAATAGCAACTCCGAATCTGGCCGCTGCTTTTTGGTAAAATTATAGTGAAAATCGTACATCAGCCACTTTGATATATCAAGTACAGCTGCACCAACATAAATTGGTTTATTTAACTTTAAATTTATCTTTCATCGTTGCATTGCAACAATATTTTCATTAAATATTTTCATACTGACAAAACCATCATCATTAACTAATTTACTTCTGCGATTTATGTCGTTTACAATTTCGATAGAAACTCTTTTTCGAATATTTTCCATTGTCTTTCCAAAAACTGAGCTATTCATTAACTTAAAAAAGTTTTTCTCAAAGTCGGTCTTAGCAATAGCACGATGTTTGGTATTTAAGTCAATATAATTTGACATCCACCTCGACTGATTAAATTTTAGCACACGATGGACTTTTCTTAGAATTAGCCCAGCATCTACTGCTTGTTTTAAATTTTTGTAATGTATCACGTAATTTCTTTTATTTAGCAAATTTGGAACTAACTTATTAACAATGGAATTTTTTGCTGTTGTCATGGTTCCTTGCTCAGGTGATAGTAAACTGTAATCTATCATCATAGACTCTGCACAAAATGGGTGGTCGTTGTGTAGATCATGTAACTAACTAGGATAATCTAGGTCAACGTCAATAAAATAACTGACATCGGAAAAATCATTCTTAATTTTTCTAGATAAATCTTTTTCAGTTTCTTTAAGATATTGATCTGGAGTTATCCAATGAAATCCACCGCACGGCATTGGCTCTGACATTGCATACCCGTAGAAATTGACGCAATCTAAATAAATAATATGATTGGATGGGAGATTTTTATCATAATTTTTTAGATATTTATTATTAGCTACTATATATTTTTTTGTTATGAAGCTAATTCCGCCTCTTATACCTTTTTCAATAAAATTAAACATATCGACATCTGTCAAGAGATCTAATTCTATTTTGCTTGTTTTTAGTAGAGCGTCCCACGACAGCCCGGGAACAGAATAATACCAGCAGGGATCTAGTCCGTAGTTGTTGTAGCTTACTTGACAAAAACTTTCAAAAACATCTGCTAGTAGTAATACATCTGTTTTCAAATATAAATCATGATAATCACCAAATGTTTTACAACTAAATTTATTCAAAATATCTTGTGCATATTTGTATTCGTCATCTGTAATATCTTCATTTTTGAGCTGTGAATAAAACTTGTCTTTGCCGGGCAGAGAAGTTTCATCAAATCTGATTCAGTCGTCGAGATACTCATATGGAAAGATATCTTTTTTTGTCAGATCGACGTAGTTTTCACCAAAGCAACTTCGCAGATTATTAAAAGTGCTACAACCTTTAACGAGCTCATCCAATGATGCTGCCATAAATTGCAGACTGTCAGTGAAACGTAATTTACCAAGAGTAACTGACATATACTTTTCAAAAATGTTTGGAATGCATTTTATCTTATTATTTAGTTTTAGTTTAGATTTAACCTCATCATCACCAAAAGCTTCTACAATGATATCACTGTCATAGCCACGAAAGTTATGTAAAACGACAGGTATAAACTTTGGTGCATGCAATTTTAAATTACAATTATTATGAGCCGCTCCACGATACTGACCGGTCAGATGACAATGATCACGAACTTTATCATGGACTCCGTTGGAGTCTACCAATAACTTCTCGCAGATATGACAATCAACTGCTTCGTTAAATTCAAGTTGTTGCTTAGATGATTTTTTCATTGGAGCTGTCTTAAATAATTTGTTAGAAATGTTATTAACATCATCTATAAGATTTTTTAGCAGCCAAATTGCTGGAGTTTCAGATTCACTATCTTTACATCTATATAACTTAACCGGACATGACAACTTATCGTCGACGCAACAAACTACTTTATAAGCTACTCCGCAAGGAATATGTTGCTGTATTTTTCTTCTACTTGATTTATTAAGATTATTTTCAGCGCCAGCCACTGGAACGAGTAGGCACTCAAAATCAGCATAAATAACGAAAGGTATATTTAGCTTATGATCATAATTTTTAAATTTTAAGACTCTTTCTTTTTCGCTTGGCATAGTTATTCTTTGAACATTGGCGCAGTATTTAAGATGTTCCTGTAGTTTTTCATTCTTAGAAAAACCCTGCAAACATCTGTAACAGAAATATTTCTTCTTTTTATTTTTATTATACTGTCCGCCAACTAAGCCGTTAAAGTTTTTTTTATCCAAACGTAATGTCCTTTATAAAATAATAAATTTGCTGTCTTTTGTGTAGCAGTCTCCGAAATATACCTTGGATAAACATTTTCTCGCTCATCTAGTCCGAAAACAATTACTGAAATATTGTTTTGTTTTCAAACTTTGGTATCTGATTTTCTGACACTGGAAAAGTTATTCCACTAAAATTTAGCTCATCCTTGTACGGCAGATATTTTTCAATTCGGTCACTGTGGTCACTCTGAGGATGTCTCCCAGACAAAATTGCCCAACGATAACATTGATCGTCGTTGTTTTTGACATTTATACAACATTTTTTGTTTTTAATTTTTTGAGGGAGATCAACGTAAGAACTACCTCGAAGTACGTTATATCTTGCTGTGTGAATTAAAACTTCCTTTTATCATCTCAAATTTCCAGCCTGATCCTGATGAAGTAAATTCCTACAATTTTTTATTTATTTCTTGGTGTATTTCATCGGCGACTGTGGCAATATTTGTTCCAGTTAATATTTTTCGTGATTTAGCTGTTAGATATAGTTCTGAAGTTTCGCTGTCGAAACTTGTATTTTCAAAAATTATATCAAATATATCTTTTTCGATCGCATGTAACTTTGATCAAATCATATGATACTGAACTATTAGTTTGATACTTTTGTGAGCTGCAAGTTCTTGAGCTATAACTGGTTGTAAAAGATGAAATAAATTTGTGGAGTTAAAATTTGCTAAAACATTTTGATTATCAAATTTGTAACTGTTGTCGTATCCGGAAAATGCTGTAGCAATTTATTCTGTTTTGATAATGCTCTTCTTAGCAATATCACGCAATTTTAACATTATATATAGTATATTTTATATTTAATTGAAAATTACGTAAAAATCAATAAGAGATATAAAATCCCTATAGTATAATGAAAGAAATTTCGAGATATATGAGATTGACAGCGGAAGAGCAAGAAACTTATCATGTTCATCCAAAGTACAACTTATATGCTGCAAATGCACTTGGTTCGGTTATTTGTATAAAATCTCAAAAACCTATAGGTAAATCAACATCAGCTGGAATTATAGTAAGTGTAAAAGGAGATTATACAGATATGACCGAAATGTTTAGAAAAGATTTTATTTATACTTTGTTCTGTGATGAAATTCCAGAAGGACAGCGAGTATATCGAGTCAATAATTCGATTACTGATGACAATATTGAAAATTTAGCATTACAAAGTGAATTTCAACCTCATCCGGTATTTGATTTATATGAAGCTAACGATTGGGGTATTGTTCGACATAAAAGAATAAAAAAATGTTATTGGTTTTATGCAAAACAGCGGATATTTAATGGCGGTGAAACGTGGAACTAAAACAGATCAAGTTCATTATCAATCTCATCGCTTTATTTATGAAACTTTTAACTGTGCTATTCCAAATAATTTAGTTATCGACCATATTAACAGCATTAAAACAGATAATAGAATTTAAAATTTAGATTTAGTTACACCAAAAGAAAACACTGGATAGGTGGCGGTAATAATGTTAAAAATCCTAAAAGATCTATTATTTCAGTAAATCTTGAAACTGATAAAGAAATGAAATTTAAATCAATTTATTCAGCTGCAAAATATCTTAAAATTCAACCACAGCGAGTAAAGGATATCGCTGACGGCAAAACCAAATCAGCAACATCAATGTCAACATTTGACAAATTTAGTTTCAGATATGATGATTAATTATATTTCTTAATTCAGTTTTAGTAAGACAATTATGACAAAACATCAGAATATCATCTTGATCAAATTTTAATGTTATAAATGAACTGTCATTAAGTTTATTTTTTTCTGCCGTTGTTAGGAGAATTTTATCAGACTCGCCTTGCATTGTATTCACATTAACCAAATATGCACTATAACCCGACAGACATTTTCGAACTGCTTCGGCTAATTCTCTGTAATTTAATATATTAACTTTTTGATGATATTTATCTTCTGGAGATTTCGTTTCGCTGGCCATTATTATTATAAATTAGATAAAAATATACTATAATATGGATTTAATGAAACGACTTGCTGATATATATGCTGATGATAAGATAACTATAGATACAATCACAGGAGATTTAATCTCTGGCGATATAGACAAATTTGCTAGCTATAGCGAAGATGATATTTTGTACAACAACGAAGATGATGATGAAGTAGTTGCTGTCGCTGACAGAAAAAATTACAGCAGGCCGCCAACTGGACGATATAATGTTAAATATCATAGCGCTAAAAAAGTAATAAAATTTAATTTTATAGTTACCGAGAAACAAATATTTTGGCAGCTTATCAAACCTTTTCTTAACGTAAAAGTAACTGGCCATCAAAGAAATATAAAATATGATTTCATTTTTGTTAAAATATTTAATTTAATAATACAAGAAAATTACATTTAATTTCGTTATGTAAAACTATCAAATGTAAATCTGTACTTATGAAATACGAACGAATTTATAATAACATTATTGTATCGACTCTGTTGGCACCCAGCGATTAAGTTTATTACTATATCCTCTTCATTTAACTAAACTTTTATCGCCGCGCATTCTAATAACTTTTTCAATAACAAATATATCTTGGGAAGTTTTCTGAAGTTCCTGTTCATAAAAACTACAGTTATAGGCTCACCCAATAAATCCTTCAGCGCGTATGTTACAGGTATTGTCAGTAAAACTATCAACAACAAATACCTCTTCGCTCCAGTATGGAGTAAATCCTTTCTCAAATTTTTTTTTTCCGTCAGAGAAATTCTAACTTTATCACCCACTTTAAATTTATGTCTTCGATACATGTTTTCGTTTGCTAATATGGGATTTTTAATTGAGTCATTTGGCGACATTTTGGTGGTTCGATGTTTCGTGTTATTGTATTCATCAACAATGTTCTGTAAATTGTCAATATATTTATTTGTATTTTTAGCTGTCAAATACTTATGAATTTTTTCGTTTAGCGTGCGATTAAATCGCTCGACGACAACGCTGTTACCTTCATTTCCAGTGACATATTTTTTTATATTATTTTGGAGCAAAAACTGCTCGAACTTTTTATTAAAAAATTCTGCTCCGTGATCAGTCCAGATTCTATTTGGTTTTCTTTCTGTACTTGTTATTATTTGTTTTAGCGCATCAGTTATCTGAAACTGGCACACTAAAAGCATATTTACTAAAAACATCTGCAACGTTAAACAAGTATTTCTTATTATCGTTAAACTGAGCAAGATTTGACACATCAACTAAATATATTGCCCAGATATCATCGACGGCATTTGCGACAACCTTACGTCGTGGAAACTTTTTTTTAGGTTTGTGTAATTCAGCTGCAAGATCATCATATAACTGTCCGAGACGAGGCTTTCCAAGCCCGAGTTTATATTTTGCTCCAATACAACCCTGCACCAACTTTCTATCAATACGTTCTCGTAGCTTGTCAAACAGGCCCTTTGCAGGTTTCATATCACGAAGTTCGTCCAATATTACCTTATCACAGCCGTGCTTATCTTGTTCGTTGTCCCGGTAGCAGATATCATGGTGCATTGCTATTGCATCAACTTGATTGTAAGGCTCTTGTCCTGGCAGCGGATTATCGTTTTCATCTAGTTGCTTGTCTAATGGATTATAAGGTCCAGTATATTTATGGCCTGACAATGTCCAACCGCCTTTTGGTTTTGGCAATTTGCCAATTACATTATGTATATCTATACCTGTTCCAATTATTTCTCTGTTGTTGCATTGTTGACAAAATGTAACAATTTTATTTTGCTAAAGACATAAATCTCTATCACAATCGCACTTGCATCTCATATATTAGTCGTCTACGAAAATAACGTCAGCCCCGACAACGTCGGGACAACCAGCTCCGGACAATTTCCTCAAAAGCATACTTTTTCTTCTTCCGCAGATTGCACAAATACTTTCAGCATCGTCCTGTTGTTCTTCGTTTTTTCTGTTGTTTCATTGATATTTTCTGTTTTAGTTTTACATTTGAGACAATATGCTGACATTATATGCACAAGTTTAGATAAAATTTAAACTTTGCAAAAGTTCAATGCAATCTCATCATTGGCGTGAGAAGGATGCTTGTCAAATTGCAAAATGAATTTTAAAAAATTGATACCCAATCCAGAGGATTTGGACATCTGTTTAATGAACATCACGCAATAATATCCACAAGCCGTAGTTTCAACAGAATGAATTTGATTAGACGAATAATTTATTATTTTATATATTTTGTTTATATATTTTTTTTATTGCGTCGCTCGGTGGAAGTCCAAATGAGTCAAAGTAATTGTTACCGTAGACTGCTACCCAATGTCTGCCAGATCCGTCGTTGAAATCTTGTATATTTATCACACACGATCCCAGCGACGCTCGCGGTGGAATCGCCGTTAAGTTCATCTTTGGAATAAACTCCGTGGAAAGGTTTTACTTGTTTTAGTTTATTAATTATATCAAAGTTACTTAACGCAGGATTTTATCTCCGCCGCAGACGTTTTCAACGTCTCGTGCCCGGCAATGTTAGTCCTCGTCCTATTCCCAGTAGATTTGGCAGTAGACTTCCCGCCACTCCCGCCAGTAATGGTCCTATAAATCCGCCTCTGATTGTTCTTCGACGAGATCGCAACGTCTTTTTTTTTTTTTTCGTTGTCTGTCTTTTTGCTGTTTTTCGTCGTGACATTATATTTATCAGTCCACATAAAATTTATCTTTAGACTATTTTCTTTATACCACTGCCGGAAACACTGTTTCGGACGATTCCATGACTTTGAACTGCTTTCTTCGTTGCGCCAGATACTGCACCAGACACTGCTGCTAATCCTAATGTACCTAACACCGGCAAAATTTTAGGTATTAACGTTCTGGCCATTACAGATAGTGCCGGACAAAAGAAACCACCTTGTTTTGACATTGCTGTTATTTGTGTGGCACTTAAATTTAAAACAAAAGGTTTGCCGCGGTTATATTTATTTACTTGTTTTTTGGTTAACATTAATTTTGTTAAAGTACCCAAAGCACCTTCAGTGTTAGGGTTGATTTTTAATGAAACCTGCTTCTGCTTAGCAACAGCAGCTGCTAGTTTTTTTTAACTTGACCATCAGTCAAATATATTTCTTTTACAATATATTTTGTCATCCTATATTAAAGTTACAGATTAAACTTGTACGGTCATTTTACCTCCGACAGAATTAATTATAATAAAACTGTCGCTGATCATTAGCGCATATACATACAAAGCCGCTGCTGGAACTACTCCGAGTGTCCAGGTAATTTCAATATCAGCTGTTGAGTCGACAGCTCGCTCGCTATGTTTACTAACATCAAAATAAAATATCGGATAAAGTGTACGAAATTCTACTGCTGATATCTGAGATCCGTCTCCAACATCTTGATATTTTTTTGCACTGCATCGAGCAGGTACATGTAAGGTCGAGTAATATTTTTATTTGCGTCATCTGCAAAATTACATTCTATCGCTCGTTCTGGATATTGCTTTGAATTTAGTCTAGCATATATTCGTCTAACATCAGCGTTATCAAATATTGCATTATTTTGTTGTTGGTTACCACGTCGCGCTTTTTGCTGAAATACAACAAATAATTGTCTCGGCAGTTGTTCACTTGATGTTGTTGTGACTCGCCATGTGTAGTCGGTAGTATTTGGAACTGCTCCGCCAGATTGAAATAAACAGTCGTTCTGTTCTGTTCGATCTAAAATAAGTGTATGTTTAACTCACGAAATACCTTGTTATAATCGCGACAAAAGCCAAATATTGTACTTAATGGCAGCATCATTGTAATTTGATGTGATCTGTAGCAAGTGCTTTTCTTTTTACATGACCCTCATTGTAACGTATAATTCTTACGCTAATTGCCCCGTTAACTAAATTTAACATTGCAACGCCGTCAGCAGCTGCACCTGGTGGTGTTATACCTAAAATTATCACAAGCAGCAATAAGTGAGACTCTTGTAGCATTTTCATCAGCGGCTGCTGCTGGTGCGGCTATACCAAAATTGTCAGCATTAGCAGTAAGAAAATCTCTCACAATTGGAACATCTGCATCGGCGTTAGCTCCATGTGTGAATGCTCCTTTTGAAATAAATTCTCCAGATCCTGCTACACCAATTCCAGTACCTTTAAACCACATCATATTACTTGCAGTTGATCCAGAGTAATCATCAGAAAACGAAATAATATTTAAGATTGTACTTGCAACTTTCAGGTGATTTGAAATATCCTCAACAGTTTGATTGGCCAGCTGATATCTGGCACTTTTAAATAAACACCAGCCATCATTTATAAGAGCTACTTCTGCGTTAGCTGCAATTGCGGCAGGTGGATTAGCCACTGTCATAATCTGGCAGCGAACTTCCAATATTGCTTTGTGAGGTAAAAGAAACACATCTTCATCTCTGGTATTAAATGTTCTGACGCCCGCCTTATTTGGTTCATCAGAATTTTCGTCGAGATACTCAATATATTCAAATTCTGTTACAGTGTCATCTATGTCATAAGTTTCTGCTAAATCGAGATAATTTTTAACAGACATTTTTTATTTATTAGATTATATAAAATTTTATTGTGGCGCTGTTACTTTAGATATTAATTTTTGTATAATCTGCTCGCCTTTTGGTGATAAAAGTTTTTTTTGTTGTTGTTATCATTGCACGTTTAGTTTTTTTGTTGGAGCGATTACTGATATATCTTGTTTGATTGTCGGTGCGCCTTTAATTTTATCAGCAACCTTTCGTCCAACAGCGGTTCCAGCAGCAGATGCGACGCCAGTTGCAAAAGCTTTTGACGCGACAAGTGCAATTGGTGCAACTTTATGCGCGATCCCCGGAACATTTTCAATAATTTTAGTAAATATATTTCCCAAAAATCCACCAACTATTTTTCTTCGGTAAAATTTTTTTTTGTTTCATTATCTCTGAGGTTGTATAAAACAATAGCCAATCACGAAGTCGCAATAGCTTGCTATTGTACTTGTAAATGTAAATAGCAAGTAACAACCTCGTTATTCAGATCCAGCTGTCGTCCAGATTGATCTGTCAACTGCACATTTATTGCTGTTATTTGATTTTCAAAATTTAGCGGATAATAAATAACTTGTCGTGGACTAATTTGCATGAGCGATCCCGGTGGAACATCTGGAGAAAAGCTATATATTGTTTGCTCTTTACTACCTCGAGCTGAGTAAGATCCAGTTGCAATAGAGCAATTTATTAATATTGTGTTTACGTCAGTTATATTTACTGGCAGTTTACCGTCATAGATTACAGTTTGTTCAAAAGCAACATAATTTTCATGATAAAATCCTATCAGTGGTGCGATACTTGTTGGCGATATAAGCAAATAAGTATATTACAACAGCACAATATTTTACAATCCCGACAGAAAATAATGTGAATAAGTACTTATATTTTCTATGCTATGTTGTTGCTGCTGAACATCCGTTTCCAGGACTAACAGCATTTCAAATATACACACTTGATGATTAGATATGATCATTGTGAACAAATTTAATCTATTACTATAAAATAATGACAATACAATGGTTTATAGACGTTGCGAAAGAATTTTATGATTATATTTTTAACCCTAAAATAAACGTTTGGGACGAATCACTATCAGCACGTGTAATAAATACCAGAAAAAAATTTCAGTTCGAATGATAAACTCTCCATTATCAGAAGAAGAAAAAACTTTTATTCTTGTTATACATATGCGAGGGCCACAACTGAAAGAAGCAATAGAAAACATTAATGTGATAAGCAGATACTGTCCTCCTGATGATTGTCTAGAAGAACATAAACAAGTTGAAATCTTGCTGAAAAAAATATTGCTCGAGCTTGATTTTGGAAATTTAGATTTGATAATAAAATCGGACTTAATAAAAAAAACGAACTTACGATAAAAGAGTAGATGAAAAAGATCGAGTAAACGCTAGCTATAATGATCTCGACAAACTAGCAGAATCTAGAATAATAGGAATAAAAAGAAACAAGAAATTATACAATAGTTTTTTAAAACGAAACATTTTTAAGTATCTCGGTATGTACTACCACGACAAAGAAGCCCTAGTTAATATCGTTACCATGACGGTTGATACGGATTTAATTATAAATTCGTATTTAAACGCAATTTTACCAATGATACGTAAAAAAGACCCAGAATTTGATCCGATTATTGTTGACAGATCTATAAAGATAAACAAAAATTTTGACGATGAAATTAGTGATCTTAATGATATTGAGCGAGAAAAGTTTTTTGATAAAGTCAGACAAACAGATTTGGAAGTAAAAATTGATTCTTATTTCGACATAAGTGAAGCAGATGATATTCCATTTCCATCAGTCCAGCGCTCTAGACAATTGTCATTACGAAATTATGACAATGAAATCGAGAAAATACTCAAAAAAAATATGAAAAATTAATGTTAAAAGTAGCTTCTGCTATTGGTCTGCTAACAATTGAACTAGATAAGCTTAAAAATTAATGCTAGCAAATTTCGTGGTTGCATATGCAATTAACAAACAACATCTTGTTCTCAAAAATATCACGTTACATCAAAGAAGCTTGGTATTAGGGTATATTGATGAAACAGAAAAAGATTACAGTAATTTGGTGAATAAAACAGATTTTATGAACGTGAAGTAGGAAATACTTTTGATTCATATACTTGGTTAAAGCAAAATGAGGTACTAACAGATAAACGATATAATGATACTTCGTCAGATGTTTATGACAAGTACAGAGATTGTATAGCTGATCCTAACAATAATAAGTTTCGTGAGTTTCTTGATTCGATTGTTGGTGCTAGAACTTTCATATTCGTGTAAAAACTGTAAACAAATATTGCATAATGAAAAAACATATTATCGATTTCAATCATATTTCAGAAGAAATTCCAAAACAAGATGTTGAAGCATTAGTACAATATTACAAATTTTATCATAAAAACCTTTGGTGTGTAAAAGAGTGTTATAAATACTACCGTAGAATACTTCGAGTAATATCATATTTACCATTGTTAATGACTAGCTCTGGCATAATCTCAAGTGAAGCATTATTAAATCCGTTTTTGTTAATAATATCTGGTGTCGGTGTCTCTCTTTCAACAGCATGTAAAAATATTGAACCCAAACTTGAAACAAAAAAAAATTCTTGTAAAACAGTAAGTATCACCTACAAAAAATTATTTGATCAGATACGATCTTACTTGTGAGGTGCAAAATATGATATGGATGATTTAATACGCGAGTTTCGTATTATTGACAGCATGTTAACGGTTATCCTACCATTGAGAGTCAGCAGGCATGAAAAAGATTATCATAAAATATGGTTACAACAGTAGACCGATCGTCATCCTGCTGTTTCATCAACTATATTATGCCCATCCTATCATTTTCACTCACGAATCCATATGATGACCAACCTTTTTAATACAATTGAATTAAATCTGTTTGTTAGATTCTGTAATAGGACATGTCATTGTTCAATATGAAAAGGTTTCTAAACTAGGATATCCTATTTTTAAAGCCGCAGTAAGGGGCAATAACTCCCAATTTCCAAAGGAATTAATTAAAAACGGATGATAGAGGAAGTTTATATAAACAAATGTAATGCAGCATACACCTGCATAATAGAAAAAAAAAATCAAAAAATAAAATAAACGTGTAGTCAAAAGGTCCATACCTTCCAATAGACGTAATAAAACAAAGCGTGAGAATATTATTACCTGGACCTGACCTGTCAATGGCAGTTCACGGTAAAAGAAGTTGATGCACCCCAAACCCCAAATTTATACCTGCATTTTTCACGTCTGAGTGTCATTTTTGACACCGAGTAGCGCTTACAGTGCAAACACAAACCATTTCACTTGGTGATAATTCTGAAAACATTGTGTACCAAACAATTTAAAATAGTTGTCATCCATCCCGTTTTTTAGATATTCTGCTTGCCTTGAACCCACGTGTCTGTTACTATGGGTCTTCGAAGTAACTGTGGGAGGTGCACATACATCACGTAGTTTTGAAAAACAACACGAGTCCGAAACATCTAATTTACAAAGATATGCATGTCTCTAATTACTAAACAATAATCTCTGAAAAATCATAGCATTGCTTTATGATAAGAAATTTGACGGGCCAATTTACAAAACCATCTCCTACCATCAAAAAAAACATTCTAACCATACCTCTACACACACGCAGAGAGAGAGAGAGAGAGAGAGAGAGAGAGAGAGAGAGAGAGAGAGAGAGAGACAGAGACAGACAGACAGACAGAGAGAGAGAGAGATATTAGCATTCACCCTTATTTTCCAGAGTTGTGTGATAATGAGGTTTTTAGACAGGGATTATCAATCTGGGTCCACGCCTTCTCTTCCCCATGATTTTTGTTTTTGGTGGGGAGAGGCGGGGGGGGGGATAATTTTGGCATGCGGAAGTGCATCCCAGCGACCATCGCTAATGAGCGCCTAGCTCTGGGAAAGAAAGCCACAGCGGCACTTTCGAGGGAATCTAATAGTTACTGATTAATATTGTCTGGGTCATTGAGATCAGCTGCTGGGAAAGAATAGAGTCCAATATGAAATATCTGGTTTTGTGTGCCTTAATTCTCAAAGAAAAATTAAAGATGCTTACGATTAAAATCCCCATTACTGAACTAAATTAACGATGATTGAAAATTAATTGAGTTGTTGTTAGTTGACGTGCTAATTAATAATTTTGAGAGAATTGGATTGTCATGCCTAGCCGTGATTGTGAGTTGACTGACATGCGCACGCTGTCTCCATAATTATTAAAAGGAGAGAGTCACTGTATTCAAACAATCGTTACACTCTGCACTTAAAAATAATTAAAAAGGAAAAACAACATTTTGCACTAGAAAAATGGGGTAGGGGTGCATTACGTGTTTGTTACAGGGATAAGAAGAAGCAGACCGTATCGTATAGGAAAGCCTGCCACCAGACGATGACGCAATTTTAGACAGTAGAAAAGACTGCCATCACTCCCCGTCAACAAAAAGCAGCACTTTTCAGGGCTACCCCAATACTCTCGAAAAGACATACTAATTCAAATTGCCCAAAAAAATTGTGTGTTTACGTTTTTTTAAAAAAAATAGAAGTGTGTCTATAAGCACTTACTTTCTGTGTTTGTAAGTAAAAGAAGTCAACGTGAGTGTTTCTTTTAGGTCCGCGCGTTCCATGTTTTTTTATTATGGTAAGTTTTGGTGAAAGGGGATGTTTACCTTCACGTCCGTGCTCCACGAATATAAAACAGAGCGCTCGTCAGTCTGGCTACCCGCGTTGACGTAGCAACTGCAACGAAATGAGCAGACTAACGAAACTACTAGAACTCCAGATGCACCTGGAATATGTCAGGCGGTTCCTAGATGAGCTGGCTATGGAGGCTATAGCCGAAGAAGCCAGGCTTGAAGAGGAGGAGAAGAAAAAGAAAGAAGAGGAGAAGAGAGGGATCCTACCTCACCTCAAAATGAGAATTGTGTGTGAGGTGAAAGCTGAGGTGAGGACACCTCCACAGGCACTACCACCACAACGGCAGCCACAGCCACAACCACAACCACCAGTACCAAGAGTCGCTGTCCCTCAGATGGAAAACTGGGAGCAGGAAGCATTGGAGGACTTTGAGAGACAGCGGCAAGAATGGGAGCCGCAGCGTCATCCCGGCTACAAAACAGAAGAAGACAGAGGGTACTCTTCATAATCCCAGAAACTGAAGATTGGGGATCTGAAGCCAGTCAACCTCCCTCTGCGCTCCCAAGAACAAACATCAATTGGGAGTAGGACTGGAGCCGTCGTTGTGTGTGTGGTGCCCGGCCTGGGAGATGTCATCATTAGCCAGGTGTATTTGGAGTTAGAAAAACAGCCCTTCTTAGGGCTAACCAGATCTCTAGAAAAGAGACACTATTCAAGTTGCCAATTTGTGTGAATGTAGAGTAGTGTGACTATAAACACTCACTCGTTTACTGATGTGTGTGTGTGTGTTTGCGTTCGCGTACGTTTGTGTAGATAGTAGGTATGGTGTGTTTTATGCATTCTCGTTCGTTTGTGTGGATAGTATAGTGTGTATGTTTTATGCACTCGCGTTCGATTGTGTGGATAGTAGAGATGGTATGTTTTATGCATTCGCGTATGTTTATGTAGATAGTAGGTATGATGTGTTTTATGCATTCGCGTACGTTTGTGTGGATAGTAGGTATGGTGTGTTTTTTCTTCTCTTCCCGTTTGTGTGGATAGTATAGTGTGTATGTTTTATGCATTCTCGTACGTTTATGTGGATAGTAGATATGGTATTTTTTCTTCTCTTCCTTCATTTCTGTGGATAGTAGAGTGTGTGTTATATGCGTTCGCGTACGTTTGTGTGGATAGTAGATATGGTGTGTTTTATGCGTTCGCGTACGTTTGTGTGGATAGTAGATATGTTATGTTTTATGCGTTCTTTTACGTTTGTGTGGATAGTAGATATGGTGTGTTTTTTGCATTCGCGTACGTGTGTGTGGAAAGTATATATGGTGTTTTATGCGTTCGCGTACGTTTGTGTGGATAGTAGATATGGTATGTTTTATGCGTTCGTGTACGTTTGTGTAGATAGTAGATAATATGTGAAGTGAGTGTAAGGGATGTTTTCGTTCACGTCCGTGCTTGACGTATATAACGCGTAAAGCTCGTCAGTCTGGCTACCCACGTTGACTAGTCAACACCTATCAAGATGGATGTATTTAACCAATTAAAAGACAGTTGGCATTGGATGATGGATGGATCATACGTGCTGGATAGGCTTGAAAAGGAATGGAGCCTCCCAGGCAGCCAAGACTTGGTGACCAGACTGAAAGTAGCCAGTTTTGAATTACAAGGGATGGTAGTGGAGGAAGCGGAGAAGTTGAGAGGCTTTATTGAACTTAAACATGTAAGAGTGGGAACCTTGAAACAGGTGATTGATATTGTTATAGAAGTCAGATGTTATTTGGAAGACATATTCAATTTAACCGAGTGGCCTTCTGTAAAAAAAGGCTTAGACGGTTTAAAGAAAGGAGAAGAAATTATGAAAAAAGTAATGGGAGAAGAGGTGAAGAAAATAAAAGAGATATGGACAAAAGAGAGAAAGGAGAAGGAAAACCAAAAAAAGCAAGAGGACTTTGACAGACTGAATAAGAACTGGATGAAAATACAACAAAAATTTTGAGCTATGGGACATCCAGACTGGATACCAGAAGAAGAAAATAAGAAGAAAAAGAAAGGAATAATTGGAAAATTAAGAAGCTGGCGGAAGAACTGGAGAAAATAGAAAAACCCAAAGGCCCTTTTTAGGGCCACTTCATATGCCTCGAAAAGATAATTATTCTTTCTTGCCTATATATGTGTTATCTATGCGTTGTATATGTCGTATGTCTCTGTCTCTCTTGTGTTTGTCCATCCCTAGAGTAGCTGCGCGTATTTAGGTCAGCCTATATATATATATATATATATAAGTATATATATATATATATATATATATATATATATATATATATATATATATATATATATATATAGAGAGAGAGAGAGAGAGAGAGAGAGAGAGAGAGAGAGAGAGAGAGAGACAGACAGACAGACAGACAGACAGACAGACAGACAGAGACAATATATACTTCTATATAACACCTATATAAGCGTCGTACCAAATTATATGGAAAAATATATGAAATTTACGGTTGATGAGCTGCAGTTTATTTACTGCAGTTTCTAAATTCCCGCTTGATAAACGTGTTAGTAATGTTGTTGCGGTGAATGGTAATGACCGTTTTACAATAAATCGTCGATGCTTTGGTGCCGCTGATGAAACAGAAAAGTTTGTCTTGCTCACCCATTACTAGTAGTACTGATGATGATGATGATGATGATGATGATGATGGCGATGATAATGACCTTGAAGTAATAAATTGATACTGACTTTTATAAATACCTACTTCTTCCCTATTTACGTTATCTTTCATACTTTATGGCATGGATATTGTGATACTGTCCGTGTGTTCATCCGTCTATCCGTAACCAATACTTGTCCTAAATGAGTGATATTTCCCAAACTTTGCACACAAGTGGCACATGTAGAAACTATCAAGAAGATGGGTATGATTTTTAGTCGCGTCTTGTGGGGTCCCTAGAAGAAGGTCAGAAGTCAATGTACAAAAATTAAACTTACACTGACATTTTTATTACTTTTTTAACCTATGTTTTGTATTAACATTCATAGGAGGAAGATGCAATCTATATTAATTTTACATCTGTCTGTGTCACCGTCCGAAGAAGGTTATGGTCATGGTGGGGGAAAGAACGTGCATAAAAATGTGTTCCTGGATTGTATATACAAATTTAATATTAGCTTTCATTTATGTACTACGAAGAAAGGTTCATTAAAGAATAGTAGCCGCTACTCTTGACAAATGTGTGTGGTCTTCTTGCCACAACATGTTGTAGTTGCACAAACAAAAGAGAACTCAACTTTGGCCTCAATTACTCAGCCCAGTTTGTTATTGATTATTAATGTAATACAAATTTTTAATTTATATTAACTGATCCATTAACTAACTACAATAAAGAGGTGTCTGAAACTCGTACATAATCTTTTTAATGCTTTTCTTCCTAATTTTATGTTTTAAATTAATAGCCAAGTGATAAATAAAGGTGTTAAATGCATGCTAGGGAATAGATGGAGAAGAATCAAAATGGGCACAAAAAATTAATTTCATAAAGGTTAAGAAAAACAACAATGTCGTATGATATTTGAGGTCTTTTACATAAAGTGACTTTGGAAAAGTAAGTACATTTCTCTCTCAGTTTAAGTTCTAGCCCTGACCAATATGACAAAGGATAAAATTCTGTCATTTACTATTAAACTTTTCATTTACTTTATTCAGTGAATGCACTATGGATAATGGAATGATTCTATATAAGTGCGAAAGTTTAATTTAAACTGGATTCGAGGAAAATCGTTTTTTTTCTGATTTTGCATGCACATAAATTAAAATTAGAAATAAAGAATAGGAAAGATATCTGCCTCAAAACAGAGACACATCTAAAGTTATTTTCAATGCATAAAACTAAAATGTCGGGATTGTTATCTTTCTTGCACGCACGTACACACACACACACACACACACACACACACACACACACACACACACACACACAAAGGTTTCCGTCATTTACATATTAAAATCCACGATTCTGTGAATTCAAAATCCGTAAATCTATAGTCTCATCCACGACATGGTCGCTGCAGCCCTTGTAACACATGACTAAATGACCCATGCGGCCTTGGCCTCTGACCTTTAGAGCACTCATTTCCTCTGCTAAGATGTGACACACCTAATAATATTAAATGTATGGAAAATGAAGATATAACCCCTTCTCACAACCCTTAACAATTTACTCTAAAACACTAAACAACAATTCGCCTTGTGACCTTGATCTTTGAAGCAAAGTTCCATCATCCCCCAAACTGGTAGCCGGGGGTGGGGAGTTAGGGGATTGCACACTTGTATGGTTGTGCTTTATTTGTGTCAGAGATGTTTTATCTAAATGAAAGTTTTATCGACTATGTTTGACCGATATTTTACATTAAGTTTCTACATTTTTGAAAAATCCGATTTTCCTATCTTGAAACGTGCTTGTATTTTGAAAGACGTGCAACTAGTGTCTAACTCTCATTTCACTGGCTTGGATATTGCTTGGTGTTAAATATTTAGTTGTCTTCAAGGAACTACTGCTGAATATATGTATGAAAAGGCTGATGCCTATGAAGGAAACTTTCGTGCCAAATGGAATATTTTGTCACCACAGTGATACTGAATTTTCTAGTTAAAGGTTATCAAATCCAGATTACATGAATTAGTTGCAGAATTTTTGCAAGTGTGACTCTTTACCTGTATAAATAAAGATGTCATGCAATAAGTATAAACAAATATATATTGTCAAAACATAACTCAGATAAACATTCTTACATACAAAGTGTATCTGTAAGGTTTCTGAATTCTTTTAATGATATTTTCTCTTTGGGGTATGTTATATACAAAATAAATATTTTTGAAACTAAACAAGTGTTGTGTGATTTAAAGCATTATTATTTCTTTTTTTCATTGCATATATAATTGTTAATTCTCATCAGCACAGATTCTGACTAAGCATAGCATAATTGGGTAAATATTGTATTACCAACATAATTCCACCCACCAGCCTCATTTTTCTGTTCCATTAATGCATTTTAAAACGCAAGGATGCCCAATTAAATGAAAATCGGTTTATTATAAAATGTTGAAACTTAAAGTAAACTAACTGTAAAAATACAATCGATCAAATTTGCATTCAAATACAGTACCTGTGACATTCACACTCAAAAAGCACAACCATGCGATTTCGCAATCTCTCACCGTATCCCTTTCCCTCCCTCCAACTCATGCATAATGCCTGAAAATGACAATACTACACAGTGATATTTTGAACAAACCCTAAGTATTTCTTTAATTGACATTCTTGTGACCAATACAACCAAAAGGCCGGTGGTGACACAGCTGGAAATAACTAATTTAATGCTATTTCTTTATTGCCAACGCATTTTCATATTACTTCAGCCACCTTGAATTTTTACACTGGCGTTGATCATTCAGGACTCACGGTACTAATTCCGTTCTCATAGTAAACGTATGTAAATATCATGATATTAAAAGTTCCATAACTTTCAATTTTTGAATACTCATGATTAAACCTATATTTATCACTAAAGACGTATCCTTGATGTAAGCTTCTCTCTAGAGAAAACCGTATGAGCCACTGTACTTTCTAGATCTACATGTGTTTTAAACAGGTGTTTTCAGTTCTGCACCAAAATTTCAGGTGATAATGTCAGTAATGAGTTTTCCAAACTCAGGTTTGTAAAATGACTAAAATTTCGAGAATATAACTTTGTCTCTATGTTCTTCTTTTACAACTAGGATAAACTCCCAGAAGATTTTATTCATATAAGGTTACTTTAATTATCGACCAGTGCTGGCGTGCCAAACAGATATATAATCTAATTTATCTTCATCGATTTCTAGACTGGTTCCCATTCTTCCATATAATTAGTACCCGTGAGTCCTTCAAAAGGTACTTGCATCATAAGAGGCCAGGGTATCAGGCTGCACCATCCTCAAGGATGCACCAAAGCACTGGTCCCATCAAAGAGAAATATAAAAATGATATTTCAGGATCCGCCCCTGCATTCTGCACCTTTCAAGGTTTTCATCCTTGAAAACTTTTGCCATCGTTTAGCTAGCAGACGTCCAACATCAATTATGAAAAGGGAGCTTTCTCCTGGTATAGGACAGTAATGACCAAGTAGCAGGTATCACGGTACCAATTGTTTTTCCATAGACCTCAATGCTAATGTTTTGTGAAATAAATATACTTTCTATCCTACCTCAGCATGCATGTCACCCACTGTCACAGAGAACAATGTTAGATTTTCAATTTGACAAGGACAGAACCAGGTACTCCATTGCATTTAAGAGAGATAACTCTGCTGGAACTAGACAGGGGTAAGAGTGATCTATTTACACCAGACACATTTTCAGTAATGTGTACCACATTTTTAAAAAAAAATCATAAAAAATACAAAATGTGATATAGTTATGAATTAACATAATCTCACATGTTGCCAAGAGGCTCAACTTTTTTTTTAAGCCTAACAGAAAGTACAACTCTTACATAATGCACCAATCACAGCTAGTTTTGTGGTTTATTTCTGAATGCAATGTTCCCTCTACCTTAAGCTCCGCCCACCTGGGGTTGTACAATTGGTACCGTTATACCAGCAAGTATATTCTCCAAGGGAACAAACTCGGTCTACGAGAGGAATCGGAGGATAAAGGGAAATAACTGCTAACAGATAACCATCTACCCGCACATTTGGTAATATTGAAAAGATAACAAATATACAGTTGATCTATTTCAACAAATATAGGACATTAAAAACTTAATATTAAGATACAATTATATGACAAGGTTAATATATAACAATTACAATACGTAAGTTATAAAGATACAAGAGTCAGTACCCATTACAAATACAGATTAATATAGAACAATCACAAACGTAAGTTAAACTGTCATTACCAGTCGTTAAATTTTAAAACTGCTAAATTTAATGCAGTACGTGTCGTCTGAGATAAATTGAATAACCGTTAAAAGGTATATGCATTATCTCTACGGCCAGATATCGTGCCTTGTAAGGAAGGAAGGGTGGCCCAATTGTTGTGAACCAATATAACTATACCAAACAAACCAAACACTCATCATCAAGCAAATGCGCTTAGCATAGATTTGGTGTACAAAAAGCCTTGAAGGTAAAATAGTTAGAGCGGGATCTGCCCAAATAAACTACGTATTGATTGTTTTTTATGATACACACCATTAGCCTGTTGTTATGAATATGTATCACTCAAAATACCAAGAGTATACACATGGTGGGCAAAAAGCCCTTAAAACAAATACGTTTAAGCTGGATCTGTATAAAATATACGCATTGATCGTTTGTTTAGGATACACACCATTAGCCTATTGTAATGAATATGAATCATGGAAACACCAATAGTACACGTGTATTGTGAATAAAGTCTTTAAGGCAAAATTGTAATAACTTGTTTATTTTGGCGTATCTTGATATCTGTGTTTTGGCTTTCAATTACAATTCTATTTGCGGAACTTGTTTGTAAACAGAAAAAAACATTCGTACATGAAATGTGCGATATGGTATATATTTTGGCTATTTCAACGTATTTTTTAAAGGTCTAGCGTGGAATGAGATGTATTCTAACTTAAATACCAAGTTAAATTACCATCCTCATTGTTGTTGAATGGCAAACTCCACGTTAGATTCTTGTGCAGAATGACATAATTTCTGCGGCCTTAGTTTCCGGTAGTCTGGTTCCCTGAACTCTCTCCACTCCGTTACTCTTCATTATGAAGAGCGAAGAGTAACGGAGTGGAGAGAGGTCAGGGAACCAGACTAAGTTTCCGGTACATGAGCGAACTCGTATTGTTTTCCAAATTGATGAGTAGCTATCAACAAAGGCGTGAATTACTGATCAGTCGCGGAACCAAATGGTCAAATCACTAGAGAAAGCAAATGGTTAAACGACTGGAAGAAGCAAATGGTAAAGACACTAGTGGAAGCGAATGAGTATTACTGATTTCTTGTCATTTATATTCTTGAATTTTTTGTTACCTATATCACCATTCTAGTTGTTTCCATTTTGGTGCAGTTATAGAGTAATTTTGTTTTCTTTTTCATCTATGATTAAGTGAAGGTAGTAAAGATATCTGAAATCTGAAATTATTGCCAATGCTGAAAAATTATGTCAATTTCTGCATCAAATAAAATTCCTCAAAAAGAACATTACTCCAAAGATGCATTATTTCTTAGTGTTCCATGTAAGTCGTTAACAGTTGTATCAACAGCATACATTCAATGTATTTAATATGGTAGACCATATCGCTCGACTTGACAGAAATACAAGCAAATTTGTCAGACAATTAATATTGCTACTTTAACCTGACACTGCGTCTCTACGTTACAAGCAGATCCAGTCAAAGAGGAAGTGACTTACACGATAGGAAGTATGAGGAAAATGAGTGACGAATTAAGTCGGCGGGAAACGTAATGTTGATAACACAGATGCCACTTTGAAGTGGGCATCAGGAGAAATCGACAGCACACATTCAATGTATTTAATGTGACACCCAGAACAAAACTAGCAATTTCGTGTTTCATCCACGAGGCAAAATTCAATAAATTAATTCGATACATCATTCAAAACTAAAATTCGAGTTTGAATTAAACTCTATCCGAAATGTTTGAATTCAATCTATCATCTTATATTTGTTCAAATAAGCACCAGGCTCAGCCCCGATATTTTCTTTTACCAAGCTAACCACGGTATAAATGAAGACTTCAAAAAACACTACATATAGTCCAATTCTAATTAAAACCTGCACATTTTAAACTGAAGTCCAGGGCTGAACAATTTATCTAATGAAGTAGAGGAACTCCTGTCCAAAGTGGTCTTACAAGTCGACAATAATTGCTATATAACAATACGGGGAAAACCTCTCAAGCTGAAGGTTTTGTCCGTTTGTATCACTGTAATTGTAAGATGTAACGTATGAAATCAGACTACTGAGCTCGGCTGTTCCTAATGCTGTTATTTATGACAGCTAATATTGTCAAAATCTCGTGTTCTACACTAAACGCCCTTTTCCCAAATATTAAAACGTGGTAGGGTTTATATATAGGTATGTAAAGCATGTAAATGCAAACTTTGCAATGGTCACCAGTCCCTGGATACACACAAGATGACCTTTTTGCTTCGGAACACCTCTGCATCCATCGTGGAAGAAAACTAGGAGGATTATAACACCTTTGGTGAAAACTTAGATGTCTTATATATATCTGCGTCCTTGACGCTATGATCCGTTTTGATTATTGTTGTTTGTTATCATAAGTTTCTTTTCCCTTGTAAGCTAAAACATAGCCACTATCATCCTTTTTATCGACGCGTCCCTCCTTTCCCTTTCCTTTGCCAGAGGCATCGAATCTCTCTTTGGACGTGCCTGTATACTTGGAAGTGTCCGTCAAGCCTTTTACGTTTCCTGTCTTGGACTCTTTCTGAAATAGTGGGGAAAGCAGAAATAGTTTTTTTTTACACTACTACAGTGTGTTTGAAAGTTTATAATAACGCATGAATATGAATTATTCTACTTTACATGTTACAGTGGACACAATTCTGTCACGTGCATCCAACAAAGACACAGTCCGTTCCGAAATAAGAATGAATACCACTGTTTTGGTATCGCTCGAGAGAAAGAGAAAACACTGGTGTTTGAATGTTTAATTAGCTGTAAATCCTTTCTGGTGGATTTTACATGTTTTGTAACACGACACACAAAATTTATAGGCGCTACCAATTGATAATATTGAAAATATCTGTTATATCTTAAGCTTAAATTTAAAAAAAAATAATAATGTGTTCATCACGCATAAATGTTTTCTTTGAACATTTTGTGCATGTGTGCATTTATTGCTGCACCAAACAGGTATAATTTCTACCAAAACAAAGAAGAAAACTAGATGATGTAGGCAATGATACCCTCTGTATTTATACTTATTCATTCCCTGTGCAGACATACTGGCAATAATGATCAGTAAGAAACATGGATAAGAGACCTTCAAGTTGAAATTCTGTATATTTTTCGTCGCAATATGCAGATGCCATTTCCTTATTCGAGGGTCGTCCTGGCGAATGACCTAAACATATCTTTATTAAACTTAGAGATTTACAAAACACTCCAGCCTTAATGTAAATAGAGATACAACAAACGCAGCTTGGACTGGAAGCAATCCTATGTTACGTGATAAAAGGAATCTTAATTGGGAAATATTAATTTTGATTGTGTTGGGACTGAAATCTTCTGGAAACATATCTGAAATTGTGAAAGTAATCTTCATTCCTACAAAAAAAGAAGTAAGAAGAATGTTGACACAGTGGTCTAAAAGAATGATTAACCCATATGGAAAAATAGTTATTATTAAATGTTTGACAGTGTAATAAATTTTCACTTATTCATATAATCACCAAATCCACCTGGTATTATTATAAATGAACTTTATAAATTGGTTTTAGATACTTGTGGAATGGTCACCTGATAAAATGAAAACACTTGGGTTTGTAAAGAGTAGCAGACGGTTTGGTAAAACATTATACATTGAACAACTTTTATGCACACTCTAAAATAACTTGGATAAAAACATTGTTAAAAAGACAGTAATGACAAAAGTTGCTATTTTACATGCATTCAGGCTTCAAGGATTCTAACAGATGGTTCCAGAATTCACAGAAATCTGACAACTAATAGCTTTCTATCCAACAATTGGTATTATTCTGGACTCGTACTGGACACTTGGTAGACATTCTCCAGAAACATTTTCTTTTAGAGATGTTGTCTGGAACTATTCCAAGTCTTCATTTCGGTGTCTGAAGCTCATTTCCGTTAAGTGTACATAATTAATTAATGAATGAATTAATAACGACTAATTACGTTTTGCCGTTATTCTTCAGGTTCTACGCTGAATGGATTGCATATACCAGCAAATGCAACTGATCAGTACGCACAGAAGTTGAAACTGAAATATAATACTAGCAAGAGGACGTGGATGATAGTAAGTGAAAACAAGGGCGTGTATTCATAAAACTGAATTAGACTGGGGTTACAGGATATTAATAGAAAAGAAAATGTGGAATGTGCAGCACTAAGTCTTATCCCTGATCGCGTAGACTATTTCTGCAATAAAGCTGGATTAAATGCAAATGGTGTGAACCTATATTTTCTTTGAAATTATGGGAAAGAGTTATGCCATCTGGTTTGTATAGCTCAGAACTCTGGTTCAGTATGACATATCAGGGCATTGAAACAGTGGAGAAAAACAACGATATTTCGCCCGGAGAGGACGAGGTTTCCCATAAAACCGCCAGTAGGATGTACCATGACTTGTTAATGACGTCAATGGGAGCTAGCATAGATAAAAAGCAAACCCTTGTATTTTTTGGTCGTATGTGTAAAACACCGGTAAACTTAACAGCTGAAAAGATCTTTCTCTGGATTGTTGCCAATTTGATTTGACCACAAACATAATTATAACTTTTATATATAATATCTATACTGTACTAAAAAACTATGATGTGAAAGACTATTTCAGGAACTTTACTTTTACTGCAAGGTTTCCAGACAAATTTACGCATAATAACCTAACTGGAACAAGAATACGGGTATTCGAGATGAGAACACATAAAATGAGTATCAGAAATCTCTCATAAGGATTCAATTGATTTTTTAAAATTAATCTAGGATTACAAGTGTGTGTGTGTGTGTGTGTGTGTGTGTGTGTGTGTGTGTGTGTGTGTGTGATTTGGGGTTGTAACATAGCTTTTACAATCTTTCAGTCATATCATACATCTGCAGTGAGGCAGTATATAGGGATGTCTGCGGCATGATGCCCCACCCAAGCACATTATCCTAACACCAGGCAGACCAGTTCTAACACTAACCTCTTAATGCTGAGCACTAGCGAGGTAGCTGTTAGTACAATTTTTATAAGTCTTTGATATGATTCGGCCGGGATTCGAACCCGCCACCTCCCGCATCCGAGGCGGACGCTCTAAGCACTTGGCCACCTGAGCGGTCCTAGAATTACAAATGCACCATAAATGAAAACTCTTACACAGACTCAAGCAGAAAAATGGAGTGTGTAACATTAATTCGTATTGGATCTGGACTGTGTCCCGTGTGTGCGAAAACAAGTGATGACCACATGTTATACATATCAATGAATTGTCCCCAGCCTTGGACGACAGAATCCGTATAATGGAGAATCCGTTTTATATAAAGCTTCCAGAGATTAATATCCTGATTATTCTCCTTGATAGTTCAGAATAACTGGAATTGCAGTCAGGGATAAATGTGGCACGACTATCTGCCAAATATGTCATTATGATAAAGGATATTATTTATTCTATTGATCAGAGAAACCTATATAGAATACATATGTTGTTGTTGTTATGGAATTAACGCCATTTTTTCAGCTCATGCTGGCTATACTTGGTGGACAGTATATTTGGTGGAGGAAGAGCGCGTGAAAACCCTAAGAAGAGCCACTGACCCACTGCAAGCTACTGGCAGGCTTTCTCACATACCCACGTTGGTTGATTCCGAGACTCTAACCCACGCCGGCAAACACTGAGATGTCGGTGATCTGCATAGGCGAACGCCTTATACCACACCCGGAGCCCCTACACAGACTCAATGCAATAAAGAACTATACTGAACTTCAAAAGGACGTGAAATTGCATGTTGTGCAGTATCGTAAAAGTTATAGTTTCAGAAGTCAAATAATTTTGTAAACGAGCCACTTCAGAACTAAATACAGAAAAAAGAATCATGTTTGACCGATACTGGATGATTTAACAGAAAACATCTCAGGTAACAGAAGCTGAGAGAAAGTGACTATAAATAATTCATTCCAGAGTACATATACTCCAAGTGTAATATTTACGTAATTGCCTATGCTGGTATTCATTTATTTATGACTTTGTAACTCCTGATTTATAATTAATTTATAAGGCTTCACAAGTTTTTAATTGCCTGTTTTCTTGCTTTTATGTATTGCACTGCAGTCCTTTGGGTTATCTTAAAATGTTCATAAAATAGAATAGCAAAAGAATCTCACTCTCCGCACCGCACCCCACCCCTCTGTACCAGGGTCACTGAACCATCACACTGCCTCCTCATGTCTGAGAAAACAGACAAAGAAGTCAAGAAGAGAACAAATTTCGACATTTTGTTTTCAAAATTTGAACCAAAATATCATAACGTTGGTGATGACCTCAGACACAGTCACACATCTCTACCAAAATATGTTTCTAGAATTTTACGAGTATACCTTGCACTCGATTTTAATATTTTAACACTACTGTCATAAAATTTTACCACAAATTGAAAGATACTACATTTAAACTGAAGTTCTTAATATATTCTTTCAGTTTACCGATGCTGTTACTAGATTCAGAATTAGTACATAATTAAATATTTTTCTTAATCTAAACGAGAACATTTCCCTTTTGATTTAAAAATGGCACTTTTGCAATTTTGATAAACGTCATCATTGTTTCATCAGCTTTTATAGATAACTTTCAGTTGCATGTATTCTAAAATGATTGGTTTGGGGTTTTTTGCGGATTTAACGCCATTTGTCAGTACATGTTAGGCTATACATGGCGGCCAGTATATCTGCAGGTGAAAGTACTCGGGAAAACCCCAGTAAGAACCACCGACCCACGTGTAGCAATTAGCAAGCTTTCACGTGTACCCCCATTCGCTGAGCCGAGACTCAAACCCACGATGACTTAGTGAGTTGTAATTAAACTGTAAAAGCGAGTGCCTTCGACCACTCGGCACCTGGGAACCCATTATAAAACGGACTTTTGGTATCTCTATACATATCTCTCTATGTGTGTAACGCCATCGAATAATAATAATAATAATAATAATAATAATAATAATAATAATAATAATAATAATAATAATTCCTTTAGTTTTATCATAAGCAAAAAAGCAAGCAAACAAAACAATAATAATAATTACCATTATGATTATTATTATTATTAGTATTATTATTATTATTATTATTATTATTATTATTATTATTATTAAAGATATAAGGAAGATTCAAAAAGTGAGTCTGTGACAAAATGAGAGAGAGAGAGAGAGAGAGAGAGAGAGAGATTGTTAAAATTTTGGATTTTCTTTCCTATCGAGATCCATTTACCACGAATATTCCTATTTTAAAACAGAAATTGTCTTTGCTTAGAAACGTTAAGGCAGGACGAAGATTTCGATGATAATGTTTAAGAAGATGATACTAGTAAATGTACTTTGGTAAACCTAGAACCAAGTAACAATTTAACATTAACCACTACCACCACTACCGCCGCCACACTGCCAAGTTTCCAGATACTTCTGGATACATAAAGCTAGAGTCTGGTCTTTGTATCTAGCAAGGTGTCAGCGAGTTTCAACTACAAAAGAGAAGCTGTGTAATTTAAATTTAAGAAATAAACTGTAAATCCAATCAAGACTTCGCCTGCCCCCCCCCATCTCTCTCTCTCTCTCTCTCTCT